>CM021102.1:403286185-403364124 GCA_007115665.2 Sequoiadendron giganteum | reverse complement strand
TGTGAATTCTTGGTAGAACAACTTCTCATGCCAACTTTTTAAATCCCTAAATATGAATTCACGTATTTCATTATTATTCCTAGATCCCCATGGTATCATGACATCTTTACCTACCTAAGTAGAGGAACCCTCCCATCTGATATCACCTTAAACTTTAAAAAGACCTTTGTCAAAAAAGGTGAAGGGAAAATAGGGATGGATCTATGAACCCAATAGTGCGGAATACATTCCCTTAACACTAATACAATAGGGAAGAAGAGAAAAAATGAGTTCTAATAGCTTCTAAAAACTACTGAGATGAATACAAACAGCATAAAAGAGATAACAAAATAACAATTCACAGATTGACACAAGTATTTATGTGGGAAAACCTTTTCAAGTAAAAAACCCCCCACACCAAGCAAAGACAATTGTATTATAGCAATAAACTATTACATACAATGTTCAGTCTTCACTCTCTGATCAGCTCACAACAGCTCTCAAGCTAATCTCTCACTATTACAATACTTCTCTCAAAGTATACAATGTATCCTCAGACTTACATCAACTTGCAACTTACATGTCAAAACCATCACCAATTGTTTTTACAAATATAATAATGCATCCCACTGTACAAGTCATACATCTCATTAAATTTCAACCAATCTCATGGCCTCCAAGTTCATGCATCGAACATTCAAGAAAGCAATCGATCTACACTAATTGCATCGAGCCACCCATGCAATAAATTCATCACCTTAATCGGGTTCTATCTTTAGCTAAAAGAACGACCTGCAATAATTGCCTTTACCTTTTCAATCTTCGACAAATCAGATCATTGTCACCATGCCATGTGTCCGCTTTGCATTCACTATTTGATCTGACCTTCAGTCCAGCTCGGTTAACCGAGCTCCGAGCTTGTTTGGTCATCTACCGCGTTACTTCCAAGTTCGTTCGACTAGGTTGCCATAATGTGGTGAGCTCAGATTTCTCCGAGCTCTATCTCACCTTCCTTGTGCTATCACTACCCTGACTGAGTCATGTTGTGGTAAAGCAGTGAGCTCATCTGAGCTCACCCTTCACATCACCGCACTACTGCTAAGCAGTTTGAGTCGACCCGAGGTAAGGAGGTGATGCCAGCCAGTCTGTCAGCGGTCTTACCGCGCTACTGTGGAGACTGCTAGGTCTCATCATGGTAGAGTAGTGACCACTCAGACTGACCATTAGTGGTCTCATCGCGGCCACCGCGGTGAGCCAACTCACCATCCGTGGTGGGGTGGTGACTGCCAAGCCACTATTGGCGGCTTCACCGCAGCCACCGCGGTCAGACCCTTCACTGCCCGCAGTGCGGCGACGACTGACAAAACAGGTCGTTGGCAGTTTTACCGTGCCTCCACGGTGAGTGAACTCACCATGTGCGGTAAGGTGGTAACCACCCAGACTGTCACCACGGTACCGCCGAAGAATAATAGAAGGCAGTCATAGTATGGCGGTAAAGGCTAAAAGAGTGAGTATTTTCGCCAAGTCTTTTTCTGACAGAGGTTCAAGCTGGTAATTGAGGCATCGTTTCTAAACAAAAGGCATCCCAATTTATGATCCTAGGTGATACCCTTTATCGTCAAAGCATTGAAGGAACATTACTATGATGTCCTAACCGTTAATAGAAGTACACAATGGAATATGTGGTTCCCATTCTAGTTGTATGACATTAGCTAAGAAACTACTAAGGATAGGGTACTATTGGCCAACCATGGAGAATGAAGCTCATCAGTATATGCAGAAGTGTGTCCAATGTCAGTAGCATGGAGATCTGATTCATGCACCAGCTCAGGAATTGGAACCCATAATCACACCTTGGCCTTTTTCATAATGGGGACTTGATCTCATAGGAAAAATCACCCCTACCTCATCTAATGGCCATAAGTTTATCATAAACACCATTGAGTACTTCACTAAGTGTTTAGAAGCCATTCCTATGACCTACATAATGAGGAAGTAGATTGCTAAGTTTATCCTAAATTACCTCATTTGTCATTATGGTGTCCCACAAACCCTCATCTCAAACAATGGGACACCTTTTAAGAATCAGGATGTGAAAGAGCTATGTCAAAAATTAACATCCAACATCGATTTTCTACCCGATATTATCCCCATGACACTAGCCAAGTAGAGGCTACAAACAAAACCATCCTAAAAATCTTGAAGAAAATAGTCAATGAAGTTGGTCCTGATTGGCATATGTAGTTAAATCCCACTCTTTGGGCCTATCAAACCAGTATCCACACACCAACAAGTGCAACCCCTTTCTCCTTGGTCTACGGATCATAAGCTATCTTGCCTATTGAGGTTGAGCTCCCATCACTATGCATGTCACTAAAGAATATGATCACCAATGAAGAATATAGAGTATCTCGACTGAATGAGCTAGAGTTCCTAGATGAGTGTCATCTTGATGCCCTTAATCATTCTCAAGTATATCAAAATCAACTGAAATGGAGTATAATAAGATAATAAAATGTTGGTCTTTCCAAATAGGGGATCTTGTTGTAAAACAAAATCAGAATAATCTACCAGATCAAGATAGTAAAGGAAAATTTGAGCCTAACTAGACTGGTCCCTTCGTCGTTAGAGAAAATTATGGATCAATAACATATCAGATATCAACACCTAAAGGTGAAGCCTTGCAGGAGCCAACTAACAACTTGCATCTCAAAAATTTGTATGCCTACTCTTGAAGGTTATAAACTAGAAAATATTAAAAAAAAAAATCAAAATCCAAAAAATAAAGACAAAGGATTGAAAAAGTAAAGAAAAAAAAATCTTCCTCTAGTGAAAACCACCTTGGTGGCACTTTGGGAAAGTACCTTGGTGAAAACCTGGGAAGCAGGTGCCTCACATAAATAAAGCACCTCCATCTATTCTTTAGATCTTTGGTCCCATCATTCTTTGCACTACCATTCATCCATCACCTATCTGCATCCTTATCATAGCTTGATGATGTGAAGTATCATATCTATTTAGTGATACTTGGCATATTTCAAAGGTCAATCTGTCTTGCCTATATCGAAGTAGTCTAACCTGTCATGTTGGGGGAAATTCATTATGGATCATATCAATTCCTTATATATCTTGAGGTCATCAAAAATCTTATCGCAAAACACCAAAAATATCATAAAATCTCAGCTAAAATCCATAAACATTTGAAAATTTGTAAAGGCTAAAATCCAAAACATCTAGAAAACATCAAAATCCCTAAAAGGTCAAACATGAAAAATATAAAAAATCAGTACCCTTGTCGAACTACATCGTCTCTTAGCTTGAACGTAGGCAAGGCCATTATTGATGTGCCCCTGAGCCACCCTAGGTCAGTCCTTTAGGAGTTCATCATCATAAACTCTTTTCTATCACATGTTCATATCTTCATCCTATAAATGGGTCGAGTCAATTGAACTATGTGATATTTGTGTGTATAATGTAGGAAAGGCTTATCTTTGATCAGACCCTTATGCCCCTAGGTTAGGTTCTTGGTCAAAACTCCTCGAAAATCCCTAAACATTGAAATATTCCAAAAAATCTCAAAACATCCAAATATTCAAAAAATCCAAAAATATTTGAAAATTGAAAATCTTTAAAAATTCAAATATTAAAAAATACCAAAAACATTCAAAAACATTCAAAAAACCCTAAACAACCTCAAATAACTGAAAAGCCCAAAACATTCACATAAACTTTCAAAATACCAAAAACAGCCTCAAAACATTTTCAAAATACCATTAACATTGAAATATTCCATAAAACCCAAAACCACCCATCCCATCCCATCTCCATTTCACCCGTAATAAACTTTCACCCATAATAAATTGATCGTCGCCTTCATCCTTTGGTAAGCCAAGTAGAAAGCAAGTGTAGCAAGTCGTAAAGTGAGAACCTAAGTGTCAAAGTCTAAAGTCTAGACCATAGGTGAATATGTTAGTGATGTTTGTATCAATGACTCATCTTAGCATCATCATCCTAACATCAAACAACCTATGATCAACATGGCCTAGGATGTATCCTTCCTACAATGGGCATTAGTATCAGTTATCACTCTAGTTAAATCAAACAAGGAAAGAGATATAGATAACACTGATTGTTTGTCTTTGATCTTTTCTTATGATTTATCTTAATGACCCATTCCTAGGACCTCTTGATGATGTCTATCAAAATTATTTAGAGAGAAAGGAATGGGGCATCAATCATGATCTTTCATTTACTATTCTTTTGGGTATTCTTATAATATAATCTTGGTGCATACTTGCTTAGTTGTGTGTAGGAAGGTTGTTTGGGGTATGTTGTTGACTATTGCATATGCTTTGGTCCAATATAGTTTAATCTTCTAACTTACATTCCAACAAGATTTATGTATGTCATGATGTGAACAAGAACTATCCTATCTATTTGTTGAGTCAAAGTCCATTACACTAGATACAACACCATCCTGGTTATCAATACCTCGATGCATCATGTCTATGTGTTATCAAACAATAAGGAACAATGAAAAAATCCCAATCTCGATATGTGAGCACCTCATCATCCTGCATTCATCCTACATCTTGCATTATCTTATCACCTTCTCTAATAAAGTCTCTATGGATCATAGACTTGTTGGATCTTTGAAGCAATCATCGAAATTAACAATTATTCATTGTTTATTCTTATATCTTCTCTTTATGCTAACCTGGTATCATGACATTCAACAAAAACATCACCAATGCATCCATCTTGCATCCACAAATCATCAGCGTACATGCATCTTATACTCATAGCATAAAACATCCATTGGGATAACCATTGCATGTCACATCATACATTTTGCATCATCATTTAAGTTATAAAGAATAATATAGATTTGTTATTCCAAGCATCTTAAATCTTTGCATATCATAAGCATTTTCATCCATACTTCCATGTGCATACATGATAATATCATTAATTACACAGAAAATACACAAAAATAAATGCATCCATACATAAACAAATATAAGAATCTCACATCATATGTATCCACACAATCATAAACCTGAAATAAAGTATGCACATCAAATCATAAATCATCTGTATCCGTATCATATATATCAAAAAAAGAATGTCATTGTACAAAATCTGGATCAATGTATGTACATCAATGAATGTCATTGTACAAAATCTGGATCAATGTATGTACATCAATGATAAGTACAATATCCACAAGGCTATCAAAAAGGAGCACATGAATGTATATCTGCAATAAAGAATGGGGCAACAAAATAAAAAAGTGTATGTACAACATGGCTTCACGATGGATACTACCCTCTCCAGCTTGCCTTTTAGGCTAATCCTCTGCTCGTGGTCATGCATTACTACACTGTGAAAAATTTGGTTGTCTTAGTACCATTTGTACATCTTAGTGGTAGTGCATCCTATAATATATAGCCTCTATCATGACCTCTCAGTATAGCCACGCTGAAACAATCATGCCATGTGTGGCCACCATCATAGCCTCCATTTGCTGGCATCGGGAAACCTCCTAGTTCCTCTCCACCATCACGACCTGTAAACGTTGTAATACCTAATGTCTCTCAACAGTAATACCCAAAAACTATTGACGAGCCTAATCCCACTCACCAGTCAATGTTTGTACCTGCTGCTGAATCTGTGCATCTCTGGCATCTGGTGGTGGCGATGGTGGTGTTTCTTGCTGTTGTTGTGGTTCCTGTTGTACCACTGGGGGCTATTGTGGAATCTGTTGTCCCACCAGTGGAACCCCCAGAACTTGACCATCCTGGCCATCTTGGCTACCCAGTCCTCTACCTCTCACCCCCTACCTCTAGGTCTCCCTCAGGAGAGAGCACCTACTGTATTTGTCAGTTGTCACAGAGGGACAAACCAAGCATCGTATGTCAAGGTGGTTTGTGCTACTGCCTGACCCTAATCATAGGCCTAGGGTTGATCCGATAACTATCTGAAGCTCTCGATTGCCTTGGGAGATGGAATGGTTGGTCCCCAAGTGGGAACATCTCTGGATGACCTTGCAAAAATGGCCCTCTATCCATCATCTGGCTTGTCCTGAATATCACCAAAATAGTGAGCAACTCTATCAAGTAAATACTGCTCAATGATCATATGCTTGCAACCCTGCATATATTGGGTTTGTATGGTGAAGTATAACTATTGGACATCATCATAGCAAGCTGGCATCTGTAGCCATGGGTGCTAGCGGAAAACTGTCATATCGTCAATCACATGTATCCAATACGAGAGCCCAATCTGTCCAGTATGCCTCAATGTGATCACACCTCTATATCGCTAGATCACAAGATCATCTGGTTTGACATCCTCCATTTGAACGATCAATGGCCCTACCATCATAGTAGACAAAATCATGTAAATCATGATAAAAGGAGGCCAACATCACGAGCCCTAATGCAAAGAGTGTTCTCCTATGCAACATCTGATGTCATGCCAAGCCCCATCCTGGGTTGAATCCCTTGATACATCTATTTATGGCCACCAACCCTAAAATGATGGTTGCAATAATCAATCTAAAGGTGGGAACATGACCTCTATATGACTCAAGGTCGATCTGAGATGCACCAACACAATATCCTCCATCTCCATCACCTCGTGGTAGGAATAATGTATGTCATCAACATTGTAAATCACATGATCACCATGAATGGGTAAGCACAGGATCCAACAAACATCCTCCAAGGTCAACATCGCCTCACCTGTCGAAAGGTGGAATGGCGAGGTATCATTTTCACCATCTCTTGCACAGGGAAATCATCATGGTGAGATGTGTTTAGATGATGGGCGCATACATGACATACCAGAGGTCAATCTCTCCCAGGTACTCTTGGTGTAACATTGAAAAATCACTAAGCCTCTCTAGAATGGTGGGCCTATGCTCCCGCGACATCAGTGGTGGAATAACCTCCTACATCCATGAAGCACACAACATCAGGAAATTAAGGAAATTTGATTCAATTTGAAATTTACATCTTAGAAATCACAAAAGCGTCACTATTTTCAATAATGTCGCTATATTTAAATTTCAAATCGCGATGTCCAAATGCATTTTAAATCGCAAATCGAAATGTGTGTCGCCAAATACAATGGCATCACTATTTATACTTTGGCAACCCTGACCCTAATTTTTAAATCAGTATGGGCATCACTAAACAAGTATGTGCCACCATTTAAAATTAGAAACCCTAATTCTAAATCACCAAAAGCAAGTGTGTCGATACAATTCATTTCAACGTCACTGATTGCAATTTGGGCATCGCTATATAGCGACGTTTCCAAAGTCTAAATTTTAAAGCATATTAAATGCATTAAAAAGTCAAATTTCAAATCAAGTTTTGAGTTACATACTGGCGGTCTTGTGCCTAGAAGCCACTGGATCTCTCAAACTCAATCAAAGATGTTCCTGGGAAGCTCACGATGTGCCATTTTGTTAGAGGGTCAAAGCTCAAATCAACAAGAATATCTTAAGTGTGAATGCGCAAATGAATTGAAAGTGACCCTTCTTGGCTTATTTATGCTAGCAAATTAGGGTTTTTTTCCCTAATTTCACCTTCAAGCTAGGGTTCATCATCGTTTTCACCAATTTTTCCAGTCGAAGCCTAATTTTGCATCATTTTTTACGCTTTTGGCATAATTTTTTCATCCCAAAGCCTTTCTAGACCCCTTGGGGTAGATTTTTATCTTTATCGAGAAATCAACCCAAAATCCAAAATTTATGCCCGATATCTCGAGAGGGCAAGGAATCAGCTTTATCCTTCTGCTAGGGCATCCAAGAAGTCAAAAATAAAATAAAATTGATTTGAGTAGCAGTTTTCATCTGAGGAACGTTATTCTTTAAACCGAATCAACAGGTACACTCACTTCAAAGAGGGGAAAAATTTAGACACTAAAATGTCCTAGATGGTATCATGCACTCAAAACAAGTTTACTAACATCATTTCCTCTGAAACCCATCCTCTTTTCCCTTAATTGATTAAATTAGTCTAGCTATTTAATTAATTATGTCATTTTCGTCTATTAATATAATTTATTAAATCGGGTTAATTCACCCCCTTTCATGCTAACATTTCATCTAATTAAATTAAATAAATCAACATATTTAATTTAATTCCCTAAGTCTTCTAATTTAATTAAATAAACCTAAGTTATTTAATCAAGTGTCATCTCACCTTTCTCCCTTTCATTAAATCATTTAATTTAATAAAATCACTTTATTCCTCCAAAATCCCCTAATTGTGTGATTAAAATTTGTTTAATTAGAAATTAATCTAACTTTCCTCTAATCAAAGGGAATATTCCCATGGAATATTCTTTATCCCCTTTTTGGACAATTAAAACTTTGTTTTAATTTGCAAAATGTTTTTTTCCTCACCCATGGGAATATTCCAAAAGAATTTTCTTATTCTTCCATCATTAGAAAAAGGGATATTTTCACTTGGCTTCACATGTAAGTAAGTTACCTTGTAACTTGAATTACAAGTTATCTTTTAACCTTTTGAACAAGTCACCTTTGACCTGTGTGTGCAGGTCAAAAGTGTGTTTGTTTGAAGCAAATGTGAACCCTTTATTAAATCCCATCATGCATCCTCGTCTGTTGATGAGAATTCATGATCCATGCCTCCTTTTTCTTTCATCCTTGAGCATTGATTAATATTTTCGATCTCAACCCTCCATTTCTCATTTGCTCTCCTATAAATAGGTCACTATTTGGAGATAAATGGATCCATCTTTTTCAGAGAAAACTTATGTTTTTGAATATCATCCATCTTTTAATTGCAAACTCATTTTATTGAATTAACTTGCATTGACACTCATGTTTTACTCACTTTTAACTTGTTTTAGTTCATTTAGTTGCATAAATAGCGTAAAGCATCCATTAATGGCTTCCTTGCATCCATCTTAGCTTAATTATAAATTAGGGTTTTCATCTTTTAGCTTAGAAATAGATTAGAGTAGCTTTGAAATTGCATAATTAGATCATTTTTAGCATAATATCATGTTTAATTAGCTTACATCATGTTCATTTTAGCATAAATCAAGTTTTAATCCATTTTATCAGAAAGGTTTCATTGTTTCTTCCATAGAATCGACTGAAACAGGCTCACTGATCATGGGATTGGGAAAGGGTCATTGTTCCACATCAACATGACACCAATTCCAAAATAGGATAAGTTTTAAATGGGTTAGAGTAGGAATTTAACTATTTTCATAGTTTGTAGCTTTCGATTTTTAGATGCTTAGTTTAACCTTGAATTTTTGATGATCTTGTTTGGTAGATTGAGGTTGAGTGGCTCCATTATACTTCGATTCATCATGGATCAAGTATAATCGGTCCACCCTAACAATCCTCATCTCACAGATGCTATTATCCTTATTATCTTCTAAAAATAAGTATATTTGATAAAAATAATTATTAATGAATGGTAATTTGTTACAGATGAAATATGAGTTGAAAGGATTTATACCACCAATAAAGTTTTTAATAGACTAGGTTAACATAATAGACATAGACTTAGGATATGTGGGTCTAGAAGAGTTTAATGCTAAGATGACTATAGAGAACAATCTATCTAGGAAAATAAAGAATTTATGAGGTAGTGGATTAGTACAAGATGTAGGATTTCCAATCACAATGCAATCTATAGATCTAGTAATAACATGTGCCCATTATTATAATATAAACCAAAGGAATATTAGAAATGCTAAGGAAATGTAATTTTATTGATTCAACTAAATTATATTGAAGAAATATTTAATATACCAACTGGAAAAGAATATGTAAATATTTTTGTGAAATTAGTTGAATAATATTATGATGATAATTTGAATGAATATCTGCAAGGTGTCAATAAGGGGTGGCTAAATATAAACCTAAACCAATCATCTCAAAAAATTCAAGAGACCCTCTATGAATGATTTTATAGAAAATATACTGGTTGTGTAACATTGTTAAGGAGAGTCATGCAAAATAAGAAGTTTCTAGAAAATTACAATCCTAAATGTACTAATTTATAATTAATATATTAATTGATAAATAATTCATAGATTAGGAGTTAGTGATTAGTGAATGATTACATTAAAAATTTACTAAGATAGAAAAGTCCAAGAAATTCTACATGATGTCCTATTTAGTATATTCCCTTATTGGGACAACAATTTTTGGGATTCCAAGAATCCAAACAATAGAAGTTAAGAGTCAAGGTCAACATAAAGTGTATGAGTATTACCCCCAATTATACATTAAAGACTATATAAATAATTTTGTGAGAGTTAATGATGCATTTTTAATTTATGTAATAATGATGTTAGATGGTGATTTTGGTAAGAGAATGTCACTATAGGCAATGAGTGTTCAATTAAATGATGGAATAATTAATACTCTCAATTTCCTACATTTATATACATTGGGATTGGTAGTTATGATAAATCTTCATACAAATTGCCTTAATTTTTTAGTAAAAATCTGGTAACTTAATTATGTAGACAACTGGTAGAGGTTATGAATTATGTGTTCAGAGGAAAAAAAGGGACCATCCTTCCCTATTATTATCATTTAAAAAAAAAAAAAGGCTTGAAAAGTGTAGAAGGAAAGATGGATTTGATAAAATTATATGAAGCAAGTCCTTTTTCCAATCCAAGGTTGACTATCAAAGGATGAGGACCATTACTAAAAATAAGGAAAGGATGGATGATTTTTTGGTAAAATATAATGATGATTATGAAGTTAGAATAATATAATCTGCAAGACTAAATTATCTTTAATTAAAAATGTACAAAATACCAATAGTGCCCAATTTTATTAAGAATGATGGTTATTTCTAGATAGTATATAAGATAGAACAAGTTTCCTCTAAACCTTTTCCAAGGATTGTATGGAGTGAAGGGGAATACAAAATATTATAAAATAACTCAAAGGGTGTTTAGAGAATAGAAAATGATTGAATGAGATGATGGTAAAATTTGAGGGACTTAGAAAATTATTTATTTTGGGAGTGATTCACGAAGAATTTCCTCTTCTCCTCTGAAGTCTTTTGTTCAAAATGTTCCTCCACATCCTCCCCTCTTAATAAATTACAAAAAAGATCTTTTTAAACTGCTCAAGAGGAATAAATTATTATTATATCATATACTAAGAGATCTCTCTCTCGTCCTCTAAATAATACCCACCTCCATAGAGAAATCCTTCCTCCCATTCAAGGAAACCATCCCTATCTCAAAAATTATTTCCTTCATCTGCTCCAAGGAATTCACTATCCTTGAGGGAAAAACCTACACCATCACCTCAAATGACTCCCTCCTCATAGAAATATCATTCTCCACCAAAGTAACCATCGTTTACGAGCCATGTATTTATAGAGATTAGAACAAATGAAAAAAATAGGACAATAGGAGGCTCTATAGAAACAAGTTTAAAAAGGGTATCTAGATTAGGGGATGAATCAAGGGAAAATATTAGATGTAAATGCACCTTAGAATTTTGATCAATTTTTTTATTATAATAATAAGAGTTTTGATTCCACCAAAATATGACTTATCTTAATTACCTTGAATTGTTTTCAAGCCTCCACAACCCAAAAGAGTAAGGGACAAACCAACAATCAATATAGATCTGTAGGGATATCAAAAATCCTTGATAGTGACTCCTCTAGAAGTTGTTTTAGATATTAAAATGTATCCATTTTATTCAATAGTCACTATAGTATTATTGGGAAAGCCTTCAATAAAGGAGGGTAAATAAATGGAAAAATTATCTATAGAATGGATGATCTAGAAGATGGAAAATTATAGAGAAATTAAAAATGAATTGAAAGAAAAAATTGCCTATTCAACATCTTACATTTCAAAATTTGGTTGGTCCTATTAATTTTGCAACTTCAACCTTTTCCTTTTAATCAAATTTAGATATGAGTAAAGGAAGGCCACCTATTGATAAAGTAAAAATAGAAATTTTATAGCTTCTTGAGCATGGAGCAATGAATTGTTAACATGAGGTTATACAACTATTCATAAAGTCAAGGATGGGTGAAATAAATTCACAATAAAGGACGATTCTATACAAATATCATGGAGGACAATATTGATTAGGAATTAAAGGCAATTGGGGCATATCTTCCTTATATTATGCAGCTCAATAAGGTGGGCTTTTAAATTTTGATTAATGAGGGAGTTTTTAGATTTAAAATATTTTTTCCTTATGAAATGGATTGAAATGAAATATTTTTTATTTCTATAATCATATAAAGTGTGCACAAAAATAAATTAGTGATTTTTTGGAGAAAATTCAATGTCACATATATTATAATTGGACTTATTTAAATTTCATTCAAGTTTTTAATCTCAAATTGATAATGTGTTTAAGGAAAAATCAACAAGTAGAAGGAATTTTTATTCATCTATCATAAGGTCAATTAGAATTTAGATTTCTTACAAATATTTTGAGAAAAAAGTTATGGATTTTAAATAGGTGCATGATGTAGTTTTGGAAAAAATTATAAAATCCAATGTTCATTTTATGCATTTGATGGTCCAAATTTAAGTCTTGTAAAGGTAGAAATTTGAAATTTCCAAAATATAGTAGCAAAAGCAATCTCGAAGTGGGACTAATTAAAAATGTGGATGTGCCAATTTTTATGTAATATAATAAAATATTAAAATGCAAAAGAAAATTCAAAATGAATCTTCACATTCTTGTCTCTTTTGTCTTTTGTGACTCTTAGAAGAAATACCTTTTGTCTTCCTTATCCTTAAAGTTATCTACATAAACTTGTAAGTGAGCTTTTTGGAAAGTTTCTTTTGGATTTGTTAGTTGGTGGAAACAAATGAAATGTGTTCAACAAATACAAGATACCCAAATTTTCTCAAATAATTATGGGTTTTCATGTTTTGGATTTCGAATCCTAAATTTTTCTTCTCTCCATAATTCTATACATTTAATTCACCAATTTATTGATGGATTCAATGTGCATTTAAACCATTGATTCCTTGTTGATGTTGATGTATATTGTGTGATAAAATAAACACTAATTCATTTTTTTTAATGAATTCAATATCAACCATGCATAAATTTCCTTTGGAGATCACACTTGATGAGATATAATCAACCTTCATACTTTAATAGATTATCATCTTGTCAACCTAGGTGATTTCTAGAGGCTATATGCAATAGGCAAGTAAATCTCAGTACAAACCTTAATCCTAATCAACTTAGCCAAATAATTCTTTGGACTTTGTCGAGCAATTTATAGGTAGAATAAAAATTTATGCTAGGAAATACAAATATGATTGTGCTAGCATAAAACTTAAATTACCTCTTTGTTCATAAATAAAATTCTCTAGAATGTAGAAATAGTATCATACATTTGTTAACATCATTTGTCTAAGATATTGGAATCAATAAATTCTAATGACATCAAATGTGAGACTTTTTAAAGGATTTTTTAACATAATATTTTCATCTTCTTTTTTAATTTTAGAATTTCAAGAGAAACTAAACATAATGCTACTATATTTAATAGTTAACTTGTAAGCATGTTCACAAAATTTACAATCTAACTCATGCACAATACATATAACAATAATATTAAATAAAATGAAATTATAGATAACAATAACATTCCTATCCTTCGACAAGTAGCAAACTCTCTAGTGCTTAGAACCTAGTCTTACACAATCCCATGCACATATATTCTCACAAACTTCTAGAAGGTAAACTAGATTATATTCATGGGTCTTTTATTCAACACATGAAGGAAAAAAAATTGACTATATTTTGGATACAAAAATGAAAAATGAACTATCTCTTGTATATCATTTTTTAATAGTTATATTGATATATATGTTATTTTACTTGAAGTTATACAAATACTTCTAGCTACACACATCATGTTTTTGATAAAATAAGCAAAAAACTAGGGTGTTGAACCCTTTAAAAAAAGGCCCCAAGGTAAAATCAAAACATACCAACAACACACCATTAACAACACACTAACAACATTAAAGTTCAGAGTTTTTATCAAAAAAAAAAAATAGAGAAAAGAAAAAACACTGAAGTAAGAAAAAAGTTATATCTCTAGTCCTCAGTAAGGAACTTGTATGTAGTTGCTCATAGTTGTTACTAGTGTTTGTCCCCATATCTTTGACATGAATTATGTTTCATATCTTGCAAGACACATAATGTGGTAGCCGACCTATGCATCAACTTAGAGTTGAACCGAGAAAGGACTTTCATCTTTCCTTCCAGTTCTTCCATTTTTTTCTTTAGATAAGTCATCTCTACAATAGTTTGATCACATGTGGCACATCCTTTCTGGGTATGTTCAACATTGGAGGAAGTGTTAGCTTCATGTGAATCTATATGGGGGGCATTCATTTCCCTGAATAGACTAGGGACCTCCATGTATTTTTCCTCATTCTCTTCCTCTTCTTCCTTATCTTTTTCTTCATATTCTTTCCTGGAAATCTCCTTAATATTGAGGCTAGGGGTCAAAAAACCAACAATCTAGTTAGACCTTTCTATACTCAACCTAGAGCCCCCAAACTCATCCTTTATTCTCATAACCATGTTCACCTTTCCTTCCTCCTCCTTGGCTTCCACATTCACCTTAGTGATAAATTCTTCCTCCCCAACTGAAGCATCCTCCTCTTGAATGAACTAGACAAAGCTTTTTTGGTCTTCTTTACTTTAGAATTTTTGAGATTCCCTACAAGGCTTTGCTTACTAGGAGACCCAAAAACAGAAGTCCTTAGGGATCTATTTTCAAGATTGTAAAGTTCCACAACAACATCCTTCTAAGAGGAGGAGCAAGGGTTCTTTGGATAATTGATTCTCAAAAAACACATAGAAGAGCTAGGTTTAGTAGCAACATTATGGGAAGACTCTTAGGTGACATCCAATGATGGGGCATGATTTTTAGATTTTCCTTTTGAGTGGGAGGGAATTATAGTAACAATGCCCTTAATTTTTCTCTTCACAGACTCCACAATAGGAGAAGGATCTTTCTTTCTAAGACTCACGGGTAGGGAACCTTCAATAAGGAACACCCTAATGAGTTTTGGAGGTTATAAAGTAAGGTGGAATTGATATAGATGGAATATAAGACCTTAATGGAGTGGGATAAGGGCCTTATCAAGATTTATCACAAACAAATCTTTTAGTTCTTTGATAGAGGATTCCAGAGAGGCAAACATGTAGAAGGGAAAACTAATAAGGGTTTTGTGTCGAAAGTGGTTCAAAATGGAAAAGTCGTAATGATAAAAACTCTTAAATCTTCCCTCTAAAGTGAAATACTTAATGATCATAAACATACCTTATCCCACGGAGGTGGGAGCTTCGCTCTGTCAAAACCTCCATGTGATTTAACCAGAGCATCACCCTCCCTAAAGAACAAAGCCATATTTTTGTTATCTAGGACTTTAATCTGCCTCTTTAGTTTTATCCCTTTGCACATCATCCCTGTGACTTGTGAGATTATCTCTTTGACCACCTTAAATATTAAACATCCCATCTACACCTGACAATTTTTCCACACATTGGAAAAATGATGGAGATGTTTTCTTCATAGTCGTTTAGGCATTCTAAAAAAGTGGTAATACTACCTTCATAACATATGTACTAGAGGGTGGTATCACTTTAAATTCTTTGCAGGAAACTGGTTCCATGTGAAGCCTATCTCCACCCATCGCAACAATCCTCACTTGGTGGTAGAACTATAATATGACACAAGAAAAAATGTTTCTATAGTTGCCTCGACTCCACCTTGACCACCAAAGCTAGACAAAATTGTTTTAATTTTTTAAACTTTTGCATAAAATACTAGTATTCATCACCTTTAGAAAGTGTCAAGATAAAAAAAACCTTAGAAATTTTGAAAATAAATGATGATACATGCCTAAATAAAACCCATTATAACTTGGCACCTAAATAAATGCCGGTACAAGACTCATACCTATAATTACAGAGATCATACTATACTTAAATACATACATGCTCTTCACACTTGTAAGAAAAAAAATCAAACATCACAACATTTCACCAACCCATAGGTGGGGTAAGGGATGACAATCATAGTCAGATATGTGTGGAAGACTACATGCATTCCCATTATAGATTAAAGAGTAGTCTCATAGTGGCATGCTACATGAGGATCAAAAGTTATACCAATGGTGCATGACTTTAGTGGGGTACTCACAAGGTGGCATATATATTCTCAAGATTTTAATGGACACAAGATCCTAGGGGGACAAATGGACATTATTCACTATTGTTGGCCAAGGCTTGCATATGCATGTGGTATCATATAAGTATGTTGGGAGGTTAAGGAACATCAAATAGCTTTTATGTGGGGTCGTTCTCTTAGCCTTGACGGTATGAGGAAATTTGTGCTAACTTCCTGCAACCTTCACTCATTGCACCACAACTTTCCCACTTTAATCATAATCCCTTGCTCCACCCAATTGTCCAATTCATTGAGGAGACGTTTAAAGCAATATTTGAAAGTGGGAAAAGATCCAATCCGTTTTGGACGAAGCAATGAGGATTAAAATGGGAAAGTTTCCTTATGGGGTGGAGGAAGTAAGCACCAATTTCTATTTTAGTCTAATAGTCTTTCAGTAAATATATTATAAAAATCATTAGCTGAAAATAAAAAATTTAATATATTTTTTCTAAAGCATTAAGACATGTTCATATGTATATGTATATTTATGTTGATCAAGGTGAACAAAATAAATGTCATTTTACTTGTAATATAAGACAATTTGGTGAAATTAGGAGACTTTTTGAAAGTAAAATAGATACTATATAAATTAATTATATGTTCAAATATTTACCATAACCATCCTTTTTGTGAATAGACAAAAGTTAAATAAGTTCCAATGACACATCCCCATGATGAAGCATTAGCACCTAAGCTACCATAAATGGAAGTCAAAGTCAAATATATCAACTGTTAACTACACATTTTCCCATACTTACTCTCACATCCACTTGAGACCTTCCAATTAATAAAGGTACCAGCACAAACATTTACTCTTGTAAGTCTCTACTATCAAATTTGAAAAAAGAAACCTCAAAATTCACCATAAATCATCCTAGATTTCATTCACAATTTTCAAATTCAAGTTTAACAACATTAATAGTATTTTATATTATCAATTAAATTCAAATTTGACAACTCTCATTCAAAGCATACATTGTTTTAAAGAATATTGAATCTATGAGAGGGAAATTGTCTACATGTCCATTTCATAAGACAATCCATTATTTTACTACTTTAGGTGTTCTATATTATTTCCTATATTTTCTAAAACTTGTTAGGTGTATCTCTTGATTGACAAGTTTTGCATAGTTTTCTAGTTCATCTATATCAAATGCATAATCTTCATATTCCAGTACTTCTCTATAAAGGTAATTTGTGTACAACCTAATGAAATTGATCAATTTCTCAACTATTTATATTTTAGAATATAGAGAACTACAAACTCTACAATTTATAATTCAAATAATTACAAATTATATAACATAAATAATTGTTTAGTTGTATATACTTTTGCTCTTTTCTTTATCAACTATATATGAAAGTAAAAAATATTTACAATCTTTATGTTTACAATTTTTTCACATGTATATTCTTCTATGTAAGATAATGTACAATTTTTTATTCATATATAGTTAGATGTTCATATAATATGTAAGTGAATATATATACACAAACATTTATGTTATAAAAACACACAAAACCCTTATCGATTTAAATAAAAAATTCATAATTATTAAGTATTGTAGGAATTTCCCATTAACTATTCAAAATATGTTATGGAAACATAGTCTTTCACTAAATATATTATAAAAATTATTAGTTAGAAATAAAAATTCTAATAATCATTTTCTAAAGTATTAAGACATTCTCACATGTATATGTGTATTTATAATGATCAAGGTGGACAAAATAAAAGTCACTTTACTTGTAATATAAGACAATTTATTGAAATTATAAGATTTTTTGAAAGTAAAATAGATACTATATAAATTAATTATATGTTAATTTTTTATGATAACCATTCTTCTTGGGAATAGACAAAAGTTAAATAGGTTTCAATGACGCATCCCAATGATCAAGCGTTAGTACCTAAGTTGCCATAAATGTAAGCCCTTGTTATCTATATTCATTGTTAACTATATATTTTCCCATACTTACTCTCACATCCACTGGACACCTTCCAAAATTAATAAAGGCACCTCCACAAACATTTATTGCTGTAAGGCTCTACTACCAAATTAAAAAAAAAACTTCATAATTCACAATAAATCATCCTAGATTTCATTCATAATTTTCAAATTTAAATTTAACAACACTAATAGTATTTTATATTATCAATTAAATTCATATTCACCTAAATTCAAATTCACCAACTCCTATTCAATGCATACATTTTTGAAAAATATTGAATCTATGAGAGGGCAATTTTCTACATGTCCATTTCACATGGAAATCCATTATTTTATTACTTTAGGTTCCCTATATTATTTTTTGTAATTTCTATAACTTGTTTAGTGTATCTCTTCGCTGACAAGTTTTACATAGGAGGTTTCTTCCACAACAAATGGGGTAGCAAGCTAAGTGGGCTTAACCTTGGGGGAAACTTTGTGGTTAAGCACGCTTGAGCTAGAGCAATACTGGGATGGGTGACCTCTTGGGACGGACCAATGCTTCACCTCGGTGAGCATCACCTAGATGCAATGAGTGCTAAGTGGACCATTCATTATCATGAGAGATGGGTTCTTGTGAACCACTCATGAATCATGGGTCAATGAGTTTGACTCGAAAACTACACGGTTGAATCCTGATAGCAATATCATAAGTTTTACATAGTTTTATATTTTGTAGCATCATAAATTGTCACCCTTGACAATTTCGCACTATGTTTTGCTCCCCTTAAATTATTGGACCTAATTGAGCATCTAACTTCCTAAATTATGCATTCCATGGCTCATTTTTAATAATTACCAAAAAATTAAAAGTGGAAAGAAAATGCATTTATTTTATACTTTGCCCCTGACACCTTAAAATCCATAAAATAGGGCTAGGACACTTATGCTCAGGGCATATGGGTTTCCCTATTTTGGATCCAAATTCAAATATGTCGGTGTTGGAATTTTGTCATTTGCAATTCAATTGTTCAAAGTTGACTATTGAGATTTAATTTACAAGAAATTAGAATAACTGTATATAAATACCTAGTTATTGCTTCATTTGAAGGACATCTAGAAATTATTAGCAAATTTGGTGACAGGCAATTATCAAGAGTGAGTCAAGAGCAACATTTTAGTACTTTATTGTAACAATTCAATATCCAAGCATTCATCATGTTGCTATGTAAGTTCATCCATGTTATGTTGTCATATTGTTTGTGAAGGCTAACCCTTTGTAGGTATCCAAACAATTCAATCAATTCAAGCAAATCAAGAAAATGAGATCCAAGACCATGAGGTGATGCGCATGAATTCAATCCTTCAAGGAATCCATTGAAGGGTAGTGAGATACAACACTTTGTTGATTCATCATTCCCCCCTATCATTTATCCATTTATCATTGGCATTGCCATTGTGGAAGTGGAAACACTAACATGAGGTTTGACTAAGGCAAGCCCCTAAATGGCACAACCCTTCCTCTCTCTTTGAATGTGCATGTTTCAGGTTTGGAGGAGGTTGTATGAAGTTTTTAGACCTATTATTTGTTGTTGCAATCAAAACCCTACACCTTGTCAACTCATGAAAACTCACCTATAGAATTATCTAACAATGGTTCAATAAATTTGTAGGCATAAACAAAAAGCTTTGATATGACATCAGAGGACTATGAAAATAGATTCAAAATACCCCTACAAGGACACTTAAACCCTAGGTAAATTAGTCCTCCATTTTAAGCCTCAAATTTGTACCACAAGTGCATAGTGTCCTACTCTGCTCATTTCAATTATTTGAATTTATCTGTGAATTTTTGTGTTTCTAGTATTTGCATCAGAGCAATTAATTACATCATTAGCTCCTATTTAAATCATTTCATTTGATTCCTAAATTCATCCTAGATTTGGTCAAGGAATGGTTGACTCACTTTTCAAGTTGTAAGTCAATCACATAACTTGTTCAAGTCCATCAAACCCCCACAATCATCCAATATCAATTACCCCTGTTCAAATGAAACTAGACAAAGGTGTGGAGCCCTAAATATGTACAAACCTTCAAAAGTGAATCCTAATCATTTCCCCCTTTTTCATTTCATTTTGGTGAACCCAACTTGTTAATATTATATACCTTCTAAAATTTCACACTAGATAGAAGTTTTTCATTGCATTACTTTGCATTGTCCATTTAGGGTTTCCTTTTTGCATCATAAAAGACATTAAAATTCAGAAAAAATGCATATCATATTGCATTATAGATTGCAATATAATTAATTTTAGCTCGTATCTACATTCAAATTGCATTCATTAGGTTATCTAAATATAAATTTTTTTATTATATCATTTAGGAATCCTTCATATAATTCAAAAAAGTGAAAAATTGCATTGTTTCATTTTAAAAAAGAATCAACATTCCCAATTCCATAAATTTACATATTTAAATTAGTTAATTGTTACATTTAGATTTGAAAAATTCAAATTGTCATTTATTGTTTAGGAATTTTCAACATTGTTGCACAATTGCATTTTCAATTACACAATCATAAATTAAGAAAAATATAAAAAAATATTCACTATCCAAACTATTTGCACATAGACCCAGAATCCTTAAACAATACCACAAACAATCAAACTTTTAATTTTTTGAAACCCTATCCAGGACACAAATACCTTGGGTGGCTTTATCTTGCTATTTTTGGCTCAAATTTCTATGACAATGCTCTCTTAGGGACCTCTATTCAGATTTGTTGTTCGTTGTCCAATTACATGTTGCATAATAGTATGAAATTTATTGCAAAGTATCATATCATCATAACACCTTCATACTGAGAGGGGGGAATCAATATCTTCAAAACATAAATCCTTGAACAAAATGCAAATTTAGTCTTATAACAAGATCAACAACCCTTAATCAAATCATCAACAATGAAAGATAAACTAGAATGCACACACATGTACAAGATAACACCAGATATACATGGAAAAAAAAGGAGGGAAAAACCACAATGAGAAGTCTCCCAATTTATGAATAAGATTACAATTTGTTTTAAGTCTCACTACTTAAGGAAGCACATTTCTCCCTAAAGGGCTTGTAGGCTAAGGCACACAACCTTAGGGAAAGATACAATGGACTTGCAGGCTAAGGCACACAACCTTAGGGCAAGATACAAGAACCTACTGGGGAGATTCACTATCTCCGAGTAGGATACATGAAGATTTGAATTTACAACATATGCCAAAAATACACTCTATTGATTGAGGCTTTGAAGCACATCTAACTTGTATTTTCCACAACTCGCATTACTTAATGCATCATTCCAACACCACACTGCTTGCACCTAATTTATATATATCCTTCATAAGTAAGGAAAACATCAAATTAGGTCAACCAAAAATAGGATACACACAATGATCCCAACAAGTCAGCCTCAAAACATAATTGTGGTGAAAGTGGTCCTATCCATGAGATAAAGAGAACCTAAAAACATGATTACATTTTCCAATGTTATCCTAAACAACAAACATGTTGGTGCACACCATCTCAAGTCAAAACCAAGGAAACATGTAGCACATTACTATTCATCCCAAAAACACATCTTCCAATAGAATTTACTCAGTGTAATTATCAATAAGATAGGGGAAGACCCAAACATAACTTAACACAACCTTACTTATTGGTGTAGACTCCCAAGCACATAGTGCAAGCAAGAGAAAAAGCCATGTCGACAAGACATCCAACTCAAAACAATATGCAATACCAAAGAGATCAACCATCAATGTGCAGACCACAAAGTTATGTTCCATGAATGTCTAGCAAAACTTCCATATAGTTCTTTCTCACTGTCACCTCAAAAACAACTAGCACACACCAAATATAAATAGAACAATTCATCTTGGAAGCGACACAAACATGAGATAGGACATTTACAAACCAAATTGTGGTAAACTTCATCACATGAAAGCTGAATTGAGACACTACACCAACACTAAGAGCACATCCACCAAACTACAGGAACAAAAAAAATAGTGTGGAGGAATACAAAATATTTTCCAGACTATTCCTAATAAATAACCAAACTATCAAACCACTACATTAACCAGAGACCTCCTCGACAACACTGGTGACTTGAAAAGATAAGAGGGAAACAACCACAAAACATAGGAATTGAATCCCAAACCGCAAGACCATATCTTCAAAGGTAGAGAAGTGCAAATCATTCTCCCAATCAGACTTCAAATCAACTTCTTGTAGTAGAAACTTTCACCAACATCTAGAGGCCAAAACTTCCTTGTAGAAACACATACTTCCAAAGGAACAAGAGAGAATAAAAAATAATAAAGACCTTCAACAACATCTCCCCTTAGCAATACTTCTAATCCTCATCTTAATACGTCTAATCCTCATATTAATTATTCTAATCCTCATCTTAATATATCATCATGATATCATCTCTTTTGATAACATACTCAATACTAATTTAATTGACGTCAAAAAAGGCGTGATATCCAACCATGAACATCAACAACATAGTTGTTATTACATCATTGTAGTATACAAATGTAAGCATCAATGACAACCCAAATTGTGTGTTGACATCAATGAAAAACAATGACAAATATAGGTAGCATATGTGCAACAATCTCCCCATTTGGAATTGATGGAAACACACACTTGCACATGCTCCCCCTTTGAAAACAAGGAAAAAGGTCCAAGGCCTTCATTCAAATCAACATCATATTCTCAACAACTGCACTTCTCCTTCAAAAAATTATGCATGCTCCCCCTAACAACACTAACCAACCAACTACCTACTCTCCCTAAGAGGTAGCTTACATCAATCCATGAGAAAAGGATATGACATGAATTTTTTCCCCTAGATGGATGCACTATCTATGCATATAATTAGAAGGATGGGAAAAAACACCTAACTTATTTTGGATATACTCAAAATTATCTTTTTGAAGAACCTTAGAGAATATTTCAGAAATCTAATCCTTAGTATATAGGAACATACTCCAATTTTACTTCTTGCTTTACAACCTTCTCCCTTAGAAAGTAAAACCAGATAGAAATATGTTTGGTTCTTGAATGCATCACTAGATTCTAGAAAATATTTATTGCATTGGTATTATCACATAATATGGGAATGGGTTCATCATACACCACCTTTATATCCTTCAAATTCTACTTCATCCAAAGCACCTAGGTGCAGCAATATGTTGTAACAATAAACACAACTTCTATTATGGATAAGGGCATTGAGTCTTACTAAACCAAGAGACCAGTTTGTCTCCTAAGAAAAATGCACATCCACTGGTGCTTCTATAGTCATCCACACATCCTACCCAATCAAAATTAGTATAATCACTCAAGGAAAAAATATCATCCTTATTATACCACAAACCATAATATGGAGTTCCCTTCAAATATCTGAATATTCTTTTTACTGCCTTCTCATGATTTTTATTAGAATTAGCTTGATATCTAGCAACCAAACATACCCCATGCATGATATTAGGTCTAGAAGTAGCCAAGAACAATAAACTTGCAATCATAGGCATATAAAGAGTTTGATCAACCTCAGGTGACTCATAAGCCTTGCTCAAGTGACAACTAGTAATCGTAGGAGTACTTACTGGTTTGGAATATTCCATGCCAAATTTCTTCAACATCTCTCTAACATACTTAGCTTGAGAAATAAAGATATCATCTAGTTGAAAAATTTGAAGCCCAAGGAAGAAAGAAAACTCACCAATCATAGACATCTCAAACTCTTTCTTCATCTCCTCTGCAAACCTCTTACACATATTATTATATCCACCAAATATTATTTCATCAACATATACAACTATAAATTTTTTGTCTTCCTCAATCTTAATGTAAAGATTACTATTTGTAGCACCTTTCTTGAAACCTTGTTGAATTATTTATCCAATTGGGCATAGCAAGATTTGGGAGCTTGCTTGAGTCCATAAAAAGCTTTCTTGAGTCTGCACACCATGTTCGGATATTCTGATAGTTGGAAACCATTTGGTTGCTTAATGTAGACCTCTTCCTCTATATCACCACTCAAGAAGGTTGACTTGATATCAATCTGATAGACCTTAAAATTCTTGTAAGCAACAAAGGCAAGAAATATCCTGATTACCTCCATCTTGACTATCGAATAAAAAGTCTCCTCAAAATCAATACCTTCAACTTGTGAATAACCCTTACACACCAATCTTTCTATGTTCCTCAAAACTTCACTATATTTATTCAGCTTGTTCTAGAACACCCACTTTGTTCCTATAATATTCTTATCATCTAGTTTGGGAACCAATTCCCATGTCTGATTATTTTTTATCTAATTCAATTCTTCTTCCATTTCTTTCATCCATCCTTCATCTTTACTAGCATCAACAAAGGTCTTGGGATCTACCTTTGATAGTAAGCACACATTCACTTTCTCACATGCTTTTACAAGCCTTCTCTTGGTCTACACACCTTGGTTATTATATCCAATGATCTAATCTGTTGGATGGTTCTTCTGAACATAATTTTATGGATTCTTAGGGGCCTTTTTTTATTCTTATTCCTTCTCTTCTTTCTCCTCCTCTTCTTCTTCAATGCAGGGAGGTATATTAGATATGCAAATCTATGGTTCTTGTGAGATCTAAAACAAATCTTCATCTACCTTGAAATTTATGGTTCCAATCATCTTTCCCAATCTCTTGTTGTAGCATCTATAGGCCTTGCTTTTGGTTGAGTAACCAAGGAAGATCCCTTCATCACACCTTGAATCAAACTTTCCAAGGTTTTCTTCATCTCTCTTGATGTAGCATTTGCTACCAAAGATCTTAAAGTATTTGGAAATGGGAGGTCTTCCATTCCATTGCTCATAAGGGATCTTAGTGTTATTGACCTTGAATTGTACTTTTTAAGAAGGTAGACAATAGTGTGAACTACTTCCTTCTAATACATACCGGGCATATGTACATCTTTCAACATTTCCTTATCCATTTCTTGCATAGTCCTATTCTTCCTCTTGACTACCCCATTCTACTGAGGGGTCCTAGGAGGAGATTCTCTATCAAGCCAATGTGTCGATGCCTTGCATCAACGACTGCTATCAGCCTCATCCGACGATGCTGGCTGCTTTTCATGGCTTCCAAATGCAAGTACCGTTGTTTACCTTTTCGCCGAGCGGAATTGCTTGTGCACATTACACATGGTGGCTTGTCAAAGTGGTGAGCGCAGGGAAGTGATGGTGGGCCCCAAGTTGGTTTATGTAAGGGGTTGCCCAGTAGTGGACACTTGTCTGTGCCTCAGAATTTCCCTAGGGAATCTATCAAATGCCGTTAGAGATTCCCCAAAGGAGCTCCAGTGGCCTCCACATAGACCAAGCGGAGTGCTCGAGTGTTGGACACATGGTAGCTTTGAAATCTCGTTCCGAGCAAGCTCATGGGAATCTTGGTGATTCCCTCTTGGATGCCTCAAACCCTCCTGAGCGGTGGACACATGGGTTGTGGGACCTGATAGGGCTGGCAGTCAGTGTTTTGGCAATAGCGGATTATTGCCGGCCCAAAATATGATGCAATTATTAGTGATGGTGAAGGGTTTTCGGAGCTTGATGATAGTTGACCGGATAACTTCCTAGTCAAGTGGCGAAATGAATGGCAGTGCAACACATGGAATTTTCTCATCGGTTGTTTATGCATCGTTGTTGCAAAACAACATTTATTGCTGAAAGATGGATTGGTGAAAAGCGATTATTATGCAGTCTCCTGTGATCAGATTTTGGCAATTGGCAGAGCCTGAATTGTATTTTCTCTACAATGAATTTATTGCGGGGGTGGCTCAATGTAGGTTTGTAGGTGGATCTGATCTGAGATTGATTCAGCATGTCAGTGAAGAACTAAATTTAATTCACCCTAATTGGTGGTTGTAAAGGGACTTGTAATAGTTGGTCTTGACAAGAAATCAATGGTACAAATTTGTAGAAGTTGAGCAGGAGAATACTGTGAAAGAGTTGAGAGTTTTGTATTCGTTGTATGTCGAAATAGCATTGTAATAGTGAGTGCATGAAAACTCTAGTGTTTCTGTGAGCTAACTATCAAAGAGTGAGGGTTGTAACTTTGTATGTAATATTTTTCTTACTGTAATACAAAGTGTTTCTCTCTTGGAGTGGTGGGTTTTTTCTCGACAGGGTTTTCCCACGTAAATTTGGTGTTATCTCTGAGCTCATTTTATTTTTGTTACTCTTGTTATCTTGCATGTGTTCATCTTAAGTGTTTTAATATTTTCAAACTGTTCTTTGCATGTCTCCTATGTGGTTTTAGCGTTAGGAAAGCTCACCTTTACTTTTCCTTACAGGAAGATCCCTTCATCACACCTTGAATCAAAATTTCCAAGGTCTTCTTTATCTCTCCTTATGTAGCATTTTCTACCAAAGATCTTAAAGTATTTGGTAACGGGAGGTCTTCCATTCCATAGCTCATAAGGGATCTTAGTGTTATTGACCTTGAATTGTACTTTTTAAGAAGGTAGACAATAGTGTGAACTACTTCCTTCTAATACATACTAGGCACATCTACATCTTTCAACATTTCCTTATCCATTTCTTGCATAGTCATATTCTTCCTCTTGACTACCCCATTCTGCTGAGGGGTCCTACGAGGAGATAGATGTATCCTAATACCATGATTTTCATTAAAAAAATAAAATTCATTTGAAGTAAATTCACCTCCTCTATCAAATATTAAGCATTTGATCCTAACACTCATTTCATTCTCAAATTTCGCTTTGAAAATATTAAACTTATCAAAAGCTTCTATTTTTTCTCTTAAAAATATAACCCAAGTCATTCTAGAGTAATCATCAATGAGCAACATGAAATACCTTTCACCTTTTTGACTATTTTTTTTTCTTGTAGGTCTATATAGGTCAGTGTGAATCAAATCTAATGGCATTAGAGAAGAACACTCCTTTCTCTTGAAACTTATCTTTGTCTGCTTTCCCATTTGAAACTCCTTGTATAATGTGTTTGCAGACTTGGTTATCTTAGGCATATCTCTCACTGCATGAGTAGAAATGATATTCATGATATTATCAAAATTGGTATTTCCCATCCACTTGTGCCACAAACAACACTCACTAGATTGATCCAATAAGAAGGTTATTCCACTTGCCTCTTTTAGATGATAAACATTTCCAAACCAATATTCTAGACCTTGCCTTCTTGATCTCACAACCTTTGGCATGAAATGTAAGGTTGTATCCTTTACTAAATATCTAACTAACAATAAGGAGATTATGATTCAACCCTTTGACATAGAGGACATCCTCAATTTTTTTCTTTCCATCAATAGTTATAGCACCCTTTCCACACATTTATGCTGACTCATCACCACCAAACCTAAAAACTCCACCATTCCACTTATTAAGGCTAATGAACCTCCCCTTGTCACTATTCATGTGGTTAGAGAAATAACTATCAATTAACCACTCATTTTCTTCTTCCTTTTCATGAAAGATAGTCCACATAGCCATTGATCTTTCATTATCTTTGTCAGCCTACAAGGTACCAGACTTCTTACATTCTTCAATATCACTTTTTGTCACCAACTTTCAAGGTCATGAAGAGTATTTCATCATTTGAATCATCATGATCCTCATCTTCTAAGGAACAACTGCTCTCCTTGGAATAAATACTCCTTTTGAACTTATCTCTTTTGTTTTCATCCTCTGATTCTTTAAAATGAAATTTAGAGGCAAAATGGCCAATTCTCCCATAATTGAAGCACTTGAATGGTAACTTACTTTTTGTATTTATTGATGCCCTTCTTCAATCTTCTCACAAAGTTCACTTTTACCTCATCAAAGTAAACATTTTGATCAGTTGTTTCATCTTTTTACTTCTTACTGACTTTGCATGATGCTTCCTTCTTTAGAGCATATTTGTCAAACTCTCTCATTTCAAGGTTGTGCAAACACCAAAAAATTGATCTATTGAATACTTATGCAATTTATTAGACTCCTCAATAGAAGATACCTTATGTCTATAAGATTTAGGGACAGATATCAAAACCTTCTTCACAATCTCTTCTTCTTTCACCTCTCCACCAAGACCTCTGATACCATTAACTACCTCATCCACCTAGAGTATATAGATAGCAATATCTACATCCTCTTTCATTCTTAGGGTCAAAAAATTTCTCTTGAAGTTTTTCATCTTGACTTGATTCACTTTATTATCTCCTTCATAAATGCTACTTTTTTTCCAAGATATCCTTAGTAGAACAGTAATTCATCACCTTTAGAAATTTTGAAGAAACTAACCCACTCATAATATAATTATTTTCCTTAGCAATATTCTCATACAACTTAATCTTAGCTGGATCTGTTGGAGGAGTAGCAGGAGCAGTATAACCATCTTTGATAGATTTCCAAACACCAAACCCTAGGTAGAATAGATAGCCTTTCATTCTTAATTTTGAAAAGGTGTAATTTGTTCCATCAAACTTAGGTGCCTTGTAAAATCCATAATGTGCCATCTCAAACCTTCCTCAAGTGGTTAAGCTCCTTTTGAGGAACTTGGATCTTATAGCAATTATTAAACACACCCTAATATTGAGAAGGGGGAATAAATATCTTCAAAACTTAAACCCTTCAGTATAATTAAAATTTAAACTTCTAACAAGATCAACAAACCTTAATCAAATCATCAAAAATGAAATAAAAATCAATGAACACACATGCATAAGATTACACCAAATATACATGGAAAAACTGAGGGGAAAAACACTGTGAGAAATCTTACAATATATGAATAAGATTATAATTTGTTTTAAGGATCACTACCTAAGGAAGCATGCTACTCCCTAAAGGACTTACAAGCTAAGGTGCACAACCTCAGGGAAATATACAAAGGACTTGCAGGCTGAGGCACACAACCTCAGGGTAAGATACAAGGACCTACTGGGGAAACTCACTATCTCCAAGCAAGATACATGAATATTTGAATTTAGAACACATTTCAACAATACACTCTATTGACTGAGGTATTGAAGAACATCTGAATTATATTTTCTACAACTCACAATACTTACTGTATCATTCCACCACCATTCCACTTGCACTTGATTGGTTCTTTTGTTTATATCCTCTACAAGTAAGGTAAACATCAAATTAGGTTGGCCAAATAGGAGACACACAATGATCCCAACAAGTCAGCCACAAAACATAATTGTGGTGAAAGAGGTCCTATCTAGGAGATATAGAGGACCTAAAACAACTTAATATTTATAAAATATGAACATACACCTATGGGCTTATGACTACTACTAAATTAATAACAATCACATATTGTTCTTCTAGGACTACTATTCTCTAGTAATGTGTATTCAACCCCTAAATATAGGAATGAAAAGTAAAACCCTACTATTTGTTTATCTTTAATAAAAATGAATTTAGGGTGGTTGGAAATAATTATGTGTTCATTAACACTAATAGAAATCAATGTCAATATTTGAATAGTGGATAATATCATACTTAATTCTAGAATGGTAATATTGTTGGCACAATTTTTAATAAATAATTTTCTACCACCAACATGGTTAGTAGTAATATGAGTAATTTTAGAGTAAGGTGACATTAGCATCTCTATGAATAATAATAAGGTTTAGTTCCCCTTCAATATTTCTTCTCAATAGGAGTTTATTTAGATAACTTGGACTTCAATATTAACATTAATATCAAAACTAGTACCTTTTAGTCCAATGAACTTTAATTGTAATTATTGTGGGGAGATGGTACAATAGCCTATTTCAATAAACAAATGTGTTATTTGAATTAGGGAGTGTTTGATGGACTCTGTGTACTGAATTGTGTCCTTCCCCTTACCTTTCTATCAAGCAATGTGTCAACAATGATGTTGCACAAGAATCATCATCCGGTACATATAGTACACTACCATGTTTATGCATGGTTGGTATATCAATGACATTTCAACATCAATGTTACAAAAAAATTCATAGTTGTATTTTTTCCCTATGTGAAATGTAGGGCATAACATAAATAAACAATGAGAATAGAAATTTCTGAAATAATGAGTGTAATGAAATTTTGATACACTTTAGTATGTTAGATGAATATTCTATTATATTCTATCAATCTATTATGATATATTTAATTTGCATAACATGTGACCTGATTATGCTTTCAAATTATATGTGTGTTACTAGAACTAATTATTACATCTCAATGTTGTGATTTCATGTCTCCTTAAATTCCAACCATCATTATCAAAATAATTTATTTATCTAACTAAATATTATAATTTATTGGCCAAATATTGTTATGGTTTTAATGAAGTATGTGTATTGGAAACAAAATTTTGTGAGTTAGTCAAGTGTATGTGGTAAAAATTTGGAATTTGTGTCATGTCCTTAGTTGTGCTTTGGTATAGTGTTTTTAGCATTACAGTTACTAAGTCCCTTTATGTGGAAAAGGATATAGGATTGTTAACTACCACAAACTACTAGTGTTGGAAGAACTTAAATATTATAATAATAATTTATTTTGTCTACTATGAATTTTAATAGGTGTTATAATCTTATTACATTTATATTATTTGAATTTAAAGTTATTGGGAGTGACAATCAAAGACTTGTGATGGAAGAACTTGCATTTATTTTGTTTCTTGCAACCACTTTAAAATTTAATTTTAGATCATTTGTTATGATTTGGATGGGTTTAGTGCTTTGATATTCTACATTTTTGGTGTTTTTCCTTGTGGTATTTAGGCTTGGTCATTTACATATGGAAATATCTAGAGGGGGGATAAGGGACCCCTTGCCTTCTTTCTTAAGGATACCGTTTGAGCTAGTGAGGCTAAAACTTCTAGCCATGCAAATTATCTTAATTTTTTTATGTAGGCTATATATGAAGTTAGATATAAATAACCATCCTCAATCTAATGGTTATTTATAAAAGAGTGAGGCTCATCTTGTTTTAGTTGTTAATCCCTAGGTTATAGCCAATGATTTTCTTTATTTATTAAAACATGTTTTGATTAGTAATTTTATTAATTTTTAAGCCATGATGCCTTTTATTAATAATTGGCCAAATTATGCTTGGTAAAAACTGAGATATGGAGGTTATTTTAGCAACAAAAGGTCTTTTTGTTGTATTATCCAAAAGGGCTAATCAAAATTTAGATCTTTATGGAGTATCTTTCTTCTATAATCAAGCTAGTTTATTCATCAAACCTTGGAATTTGGGGTTTTGGTTGGTTAAAGATATATAATCTAATATTTAGGTCTTGGTTAACCTTCTTTAGATCTTTTAATATAATGCAAGAGCATCTAGAGTGTAAGAGAAATCTTGCATCACCCAAAAAATAATTGTCTTTTTTCAATAAGGGATAAATTTGGAAAGATTACTATTTTTAGTAAGTTTGTATTTATGCACGTATGGACACGAAATCTTACATAGACCTCCAAAATGGTGAATTGAAGCCAATGGTGAAGAAATCACTTTAATATTATTTATCGTTTGTGAGATATTATAATTTTAATTTCCAAAATCCTATTAAAAATATTTGAAGTCAAATTTGAAGCACTTAGAGGCTCTGGATGGGCACAAAAATTGGCCGAAAGCCAAAATATATCTTTAGGTATTATTTTATGGAAAACCGTGTTCTCAAGAGATTTCCAGCAATATATTATAATTGAAAATATAACAGTCGGCTCAAAATTTATGATCCCAGGAAGTTGTACTACCAAAATTAATATAATTTTCTAATATCTTCTTGAGAAGGTTACAATATCTAGAAGATATTGGGGCGATTATGCATTCCAGATAAAGGATGAAAATGGTGGTTATAGAGTGGGGGAGAGTAGAGTAGATTGTGGCTCTGATTTACAAATTTGTAGATTTATGTAATCAAAAATCTCATGTGATGTTAGTGGGAATATTATAATTTTATTTTCACTCCAATGATAATAGAAAATATTTGCTTCCTTGCATTTTTTTGTACAATTCTCTATTGTTGTTGTGATTTTTAGATTGTAAGGGGATTACCCTTCACCAAGTGGTATCAAAGCAGGAGTTCCTGAGTGTGTAGATAGATCACCGAACATGAGGTAGTTTGCACCAAGACTTCTGGTTGTGGTTCCATGAGAAAAGATGCCTCCATGAAAAAACCATTTTGGGAGAAATGCCAAGGTAATAGCGTTGAGAAGTTGTTGATGTGGCATTTTTGTCATTGATTCCAAAACTTGGGATCTAGAAGGCAGTGCTCTGAATGATATATTTAAATGATCTATCTTATCATATGCTATAAAGTTGTGTAGTGTGGATGTTATCCTCGATCCGGATATGGTAGTACTTCTTTTTGGGACATTTTTGGAAGACAATTAATGCGAAATAATGAAGAGGGTATGTGCAAGATCACGATGGGCCAAAAAGTGGTGATATGAAAAAAGTAGTGTTTTGCATTCACCCAAAAATGCGAAAATCTCGAGTTGACTTTTTTTTGGGTTGGGTGTCAGTACATTGCTCCATAGCAATACCCAACCCAAAGTAATACAAATCGGATAGCCCATTTGCGTCAGGTAATATATCCCATTTTAAACCTTGATAGCGACCATTTTAAACCTTGATAGTTACCATTTTAAACCACAGTGGCTCAACAACGATGACAAGGGCATATCCGATATCAGATTTTTTTTTATATCCGATTTATAAGGTAAGTTTTTGGTTTTTTTTGTTTTAATCAATTTTTGTATTAGTTTTGTATAATTTTAACTAGTTTTTTATGGATTTTTATTAAAAACTAAGGTTTTTTACAATAATTTCATTTATATTGTGTAATTTCAATTAGATTAATTAGTTTTCAACCTCAATCAGGTATTATGGCTGAGAATCAAAATGCACAAATGCCAAACTCTCCACCACCTACATGCCCATCAACTGAGCAGTTAATTGGTGAAAACTTGGAGCAATTGAGGGACATTTGTGATGTTTATTAGAAAATCCCTCGATTATCCCAGATGACAAACACATTGAAAGAAATAATGAGAAATATAGAAACCCTCTCCACCTAACATATTTCCATTCTTTTGTGGCAAGAAACCATGAGGGAATATTACTCCGATGGATTGTCTTAAAAAGAGGTCAAATATCTCAAAATAACAAAAGCCCAAATAGCCTATTTATTTGCTAACCCCCACACTGGTCTACTAGTTAATGTTAATAAACCAGAACTTTCTATAAAATGGTGCACGAATAAGGAAATTGTAGATAAATTTTGGGATCATTGGTGGATGGTTTTTGATAAACCACCCAACAAAAATATTGATGTACCATTTTACTTTATTAAAAAATTATATGTTGAGTTTGTGTTAGGGCAACATGTTAATTATTTTGACATTAAACCCTTCTAGGGCATCAATAGAGGTATGCCCTAGAATAGACTAGAGATAGTTAAAGTAGTCCAAGGCCCATATGTCCCCCCTCCTCCCCTTCCTCAGCCACTTCCATTACATCATCCATGTATTATCGAGGATGCAACCACACAGACTATTATGGCTATTCACTCTTTGAGTGATCTTTTGGTTCCCCATACTGTATAGTAGCTCAGCCACATGCTAGTGATGTTTGTGATGGATTGAGTGTTGTTGCATCATCTTCCTCAGGTCCAGATATCTATGTGCCACATACTTGCACTATGTGCCACCAGATCTGCTTGGGTACTCTTGTACAGCCCGTTGAGCATCCTTTCGACACTTCTGATTTTTACCTCCATGATGTGGATGATATAGGAGATCAAATGTAGGGAATTGAAGCACACCCTCTAGAGTCCTCTCGTGCTAGAGAGGGGGATGTTGGAATAGTTACACGGGTAAGATTTAAGTTTTAATTTCATAACTTGCATTTGTTTTTAAATGAATATTAATAAGAGATAGTATCAAGTACTTATATTTATTTGCATGGTCTATTTAACAGTTGATTTCTAAGGAGGAGCTTTTACAGGTTACTGATAGCACCCTCATGTCCATTTCATTTCGCCTCGACATGCATGAGGTATATATTTTTTGCACTCACTCATTTACATTTTTTTATTATATGCTTGCTTGTCATTTGAATTATCATTAATGAAATTATATATTAACTTATATGCTTATTTTATTTTCCTCTTGTCAGAAACACCTAGTGCGAGCGAGGTGCAACACTGTCCAGACTTTGGAGGCACAATGGTAGATAAGGGAAAGGTAATTGAACTCAAATTCTATTGAATTAATATTTTTAAGATCTTATAGTGATTATACATACATTGACATAGATTGGTAGTTTCATATACTTGTCATTTTTATATACAGGCAGTTATGAGCTACACATCCTTGTTGACAAGTGTCACAACACCTGAAGGAGTAGGTGTTGGAACACCTCAAGGAGCAGGTGTTGAAACACCTCAAGGAGATAAAGAAAAAGAGATGCCTAAAGAGGTATGTGTTTATTTTATTTTGTGTTTGATAAATATGTTCCTATTACCAACAATTATATGCTAGCTTGTATCAATTTTATGTTTTTGTTCACATATATAGATTGAAATTGCAAAAGTTGGTTTGATTGGTTCTTTGAGAGGGACATATTCTAGGACTCTTCACCATTTGAAGAGACGTAGACATGAGGTAATCAAGATTTCAATTTTAGAGTTCAATTATAATTCAATGTATGATGATTTTGATGTTAATTATTTGATTTTAAATTATATAATATAACTAATCTCAATTGTGGTTTGAATTTTTCTTGTGCAGGTACCTTCAGATCCAAAGAGTGCTTCAAATAGGCTTCGTTTTGATGATCCACCAGTATTTTAGGATGAGATAGACATTTTGGCATGTATATTTTGAAAAGATATCAAGATGGCATATGCCACATTTTGTAAAACTTTGTTTGAGTTGGCGTTGATGCCATTTTTGTATATGGACATACACTTTATTATTGGATAATTTGATATATAGAAGGTGAGAATTGAAATAATTTGTTCCTCATGTGCATGTTTAAACTCTTCAAAAATTTAATTTTGAGCAATGGTTAAATATCAATGTACAATAGCATAAAAATAATGATTATATTATATAGTTCACAATAAAAAATAATGAATAATGGTTAAATTATATGATATATTTCTTAGTTATATTATATATTTTTAAAAAAATTGAAGACAAGAACAATGCTAAAGTTTAAAATTTTAACTTTAAAGTTTAAATACACAAATGTCATTGCCTCACACTACATATTTCATATTGGATTATCATTACATATTTAAATTCAAAAAATATCATAGTTTTATGTTGATACACATGCGAAAGTGATGCATAGCAGGGTGGAAAACTCTCAACCAATTCAATTTGATCAGGTTGAATTAACAATTCATCCCTTACAATTCCATTTCATCAACTTTTCACAAATTCATGTAAGGTCCCTTGTAGCACTCCAAAAGTGGTTTTTTAGGGATATCTTTTAGAGAAGTTTGTCTCTCCACAATATCAATACCTTTTTAGATACCCATTATTTTCTTCTTAAGCATATCTCAAAGGGGAAATAGGTTGTTTCAGATCAAATCCCTCAAGTAGATGCTTCTACGTTGTTCCAATAGGCCAATTAGGCCACATTTACAAAGCAACTACCCTTTAATATTCCTCCCCAACACAAAAAAACATTGGATAGTCATGAATAGGGTACATAAGCACTAAATCAATAATAATGTTCCAAAGAAACACTCAGCAACACTCCAAAACTCAAAACCCTCACTTTTGACAAGTTTTAAGGGTTTTTATTGAAAACCTCACCTCTAGACCTTTCATCACTATTTCAATGCCTCCAAAATCTTAAAATATGTCTTACCTTGCTTAATTAACTCTTACAAAGTGCTTCCCCAAGTATTTTCCATCACTACCTACTCTTAACCTCCAAATTTCACTCAAAACACACAATTTTGATAACCAGGCATCATGCCCAAACCCCCAAATGGCCACCCATCCTCCTAAAATCATTCACACATTCCCCCTACACCTTATTATTCCATTCCATTGAGTTATAGTAGAATAAAATGGGTGGAATGGCCTAGAACATCTTTTTGTTACTTCAAACCATCAAAGAGGAACTCACACAAGCAAATTCTTGAAAATGGGCTCTAGAAACCACTAGACTCAATGATATTGCACCAAAAAAACTATACTTGAAATTAGATTCATACTATTAATTATTCCAATTCACATCATATCAAAACAAGGTCTGTACGGGCTGTACCAAGCTTGCAACAACAGAAAATACAAGAAATTTGCAGAGTAACCACATCTTATTGATGATTAATCTTCAATACAAACTTGTCCAACATTGCTCGAGCCTCTTGAGGAATTTTTAAAGTTTTAACCTTCAATTCCACCTCACCAAATGACTACAACTACCATTTGAACTTCTTTGACCATTGGTATTCCCTATTTTGCAACTTTGCAATTTTGCATATGACAATTTTACAACATTTTGCAACTTTTACCATATTGAACCAAAAGACTCCAAAACTCACAAATTACATCAAAATGGTCTCAAAGGACCTTATTCATGACCAAAAACATTAAGAAACCCTAAGCACTAACACTTGACCCCTAATTGCAAAAGTGTGGCCTAGGTGACCCTGCACCACAAAGGATATGAGAAGCCTAGTTATGAAAAAAAAATTACACTTTCCATACATGTCTACAAGGGCAGCTGCAAATATAATAAATGTGACAAAATTCCTATATCATTTATGCTTTAATGGTTGTCCACTGATGCAGGAGCATCATAAGCCCCATAGGCATACATGGTGATCATTTTGGGTTTTTGGTTGATTTTGTGTTTCTTGGGTGTAATAAGGTCATCCATGACCATTTGGAGTCATTTAGAGTCAATTTGAAGTGATTTGGGGTCATTTGTCAAAAAATGTAAAAAGTTGTCAAGTTGCTAAAATGTTGTCAAGCAACTTTTAAAAGAAAGTGCAAAAATGAATTTTTATTAACAAATTGATTAAAAAGTGGTTGTAAATGGTTGGGATAGATGATAGGTATATAAGGACACACTCCCAACTTGATAAGGGGTTGAAAATTGTATATAGGGACACCATCCCTCAATTGTGCATATGCTTGTTTCAAACCATCACCTTTTAAAATTGACTGGTACACTGCCCCTTGAGCCAATTAGGCCACTTTTCCAAAGCAAATTCAAGGGATACTTCACTCAAAATTCCAAACACTATTCCAACACTTTCAATAGGTTTCATAACCTCAGAATCAACTATTTTTATCAGGGGAAACAATCACAAATTCACCAAAGCACCAAACCCTTGTTCTAAGCAATTTCAAGCTTATACAATGAGGGTTTATTGAAACTATGTTCTCCAGAGCCTATTTCACCCTATCAACACCTTAGAAACATCAGACTAAGCCTGCCCAAGCTTATTCCATCAACTTCCAACCTTTAACATTGTCGTTTCACCAAACTTCAACTCTTACCCAGCATTTTCAAGCCAAAATTCATGAAAATACACCTAGGGTAGCAATCAAAATCCACCAAAACACCTTCCCTACTCTTAACGCCTATGCTAACATCTAAACCTAACCTAGTGCACCCATTCCACCAAGTTAAAAGAAAATGTAACAGTGGAATGGGAATTTAATTCATTTTAAGTGTCGTCAAACCCTTTTGAACATGACCACAATTTGCCAATATTGTAAACTATGACAATATGAACTCAAAATGACCCCTAAATGACTTAAACATTAGAAATGATCTATTATGACCTTATTTGATGAAATAATAAGACTCAAACACCTCACAACCTATTACATGACCTTATTCACAAAAAATGGACTTGGTGCCCCTACACCATAAATCTCATATCAATTATCCAAAAGCATGCATTTGTCTTTGCATCATCATTATCATTATCATTGGATTCTCATTAGCATAACATAGCAATCTCCATAGCATTGTAGTTGTAGCTACTTCATTGTAGGATCATATCCTCATCTCCATCTTAGGATCACCAATAGCTTCATCAATCTCATATCCATAGCTTGCATTGTACAAACAATTCACATTGCATATCTAGCTTGGCAAGCTAGTGATTGCACTAGCTTTCCATACATTTCCCCTACCTTGTCAAGCCTATTGAATTGGCAAGCTAGTGATCTCACTAGCTTGCCAATTTAGTAGGGTTGACAAGGTAGGGGCAACGTATGCCTCATAGAAATTGGGTCTCATGGTGATGTACATCACTATGAGTCCCCATTTCTATGAGCCATATGTTGCCCCTACCTTTTCAAGCCTACCAAATTGGCAAGGTAGTGAGCTTGGAAAGCTAGTGAGCTCACTAGCTTGCCAATTCAGTAGGGATGACAAGGTGGGGGCAACATATGTCTCATAGAAATGGGTACTCATGGTGACACACATCATCATGAGACCCCATTTCTATGAGGCATATGTTGCCCCTACATTGTCATCTACTCCAACAAGAAATTTTTTAGTGGGATAACACCTTTTCCCATCTCAAATAAATCTGTAGATCTATCCTTCCAATCGATTGAGATAACAAATATATCTTGAGGACAAGACAATTTTGAAAGGAGGGATGATGTGGTGCAAGGCACCAAAGGCCTCCATGATCCATGAAAGAGTCTAATGTTGTGTTTTTGGTGTTTGAGTCATTATTTTATTGAAAAAGGTCTATTTAGACCATGTTTAATGTCTTTGTGATGTTTTTGAGTTACTTGAAGTTGAATTGTAAAAGTTGCTCCAATTTGATAAAAGTTGCCAAAAGTTGTTATGCAACTTTGCATTTTTTGTATTTGGAGGAAGTTGAACAGTTAGGGGTTAAAAAGATAGTTTTAGTCGATTGGTTTTTCTTGGAAAATCTTGAACACACCATGTAATGGTCAAAACAAGATCGTGGAGGAAATTTTGTAAGTTGAACATCAATAAAGTTCTAGTTTTCTGCATTTTCCTATTGTAGTTTTATTTTATGGGAGGTTTTACGACCTTGTACAACTTGAAAGTGGTCTTAAATTGATTGGAGTTGATTTGGAATTTAATCTACTTTCCAAAAAACCTGGTTTCATTGAATTTCATTCAGTTTTGAGCATTTTAGAAGCAATTTACTCCATACCGCTTTGAAACCCTAGGTTTTGATGCTTTAAGGGAATAAAATGGAGTTTTGAGCCATTCCACCAGTTAAATGGACTGAGAACTGATGGAATGGAGGTAATTTTGATTTTTTTTGAGTTTGTGAAGTTTGCAGGATCAAGGGAGGAGGTTTGATGAAGACTAGGTGATGCCCTAGGTGGAAAATCCTCTTGTTTTGGGCATAAAAGGTTGCATAGGAGTAGGGTTTTATAGAAAAGGTGTTTGGAAAACATTCTAGTTGATATAATTTACATGTGCAGACCCCATATGACATGTTGGGTGCTCTAGAATGAAAAATTAAGGATTGGAGATGGTAGAACCAATAGTTGACCTGTCAAGTAAGCCTAATTAGGCCTATGGTGAAGTGTAGCAGTAGAAAATTGAGGGTTGTGTTATAAAGTAACCACCCTTGTAATTTTGATATGTTTTGAAGTGTCAAAAATGGTATTTATAAAAAATCCTCTTTCGCATCGAAACATGTAGAATCACTATGATATGCATTCAACCAACTGAATCCCTTAAGTGTCCAAAGTGCAAAATGGCTACAAACATCAACATGCTCGTATTTAGAAACTGTGATGCTTAGAAACTTATTTTCTGACCCTGTGGGATCATATTGGACCCCTCTACAAAAACCTCTCTCAGTTTTTCTATCTCAGAGGCCTTTTCCTGTGGTGGAAAATTTTGCTTGGGAAAAAGTTGTCAAATTCAAGTAGTTGAAAGTTGCAAAGTGGTGCAAATTTTTTTCTACAACTCATGTGACCAAATGGACTATTTCGATGCATCCAGATGGGTACTTTTATGCTAGGAATGGTCCTCTTATGCATTGAAACATGCGGAATTGCTCTGAGGTACATTCAACCGACAGAATCCCTTAAGAGTCCAAACTGTAAAAATGGCTACAAACTTCAACATACTTATATTCGAACACCGTGATGCTTAGAAACTTCTTATCTGAGTCTATGGGATCATGTTGGGCCCCTCTACAATAAAATATCTCAGTTCTCACTATCTCAGAGGCTTTTTCCCGTGGTGGCAAATTTTTGCTTAAAGAAAAAGTTGTCAAATGCAAGTAGTTAAAAGTTGCAAAGTGGTGCAACTTTCATTCTGCAACTCGTGTGACCAAATGAACTGTTCCAACACATTCGGATGGGTACGTTTACACTTGGAATGGTCATCTTTTAGACTGAAACATGCAGAATCACTCTGAGCTACATTCAAGCAGCAGAATCCCTTAAGAGTCCAATGTGCAAAATGGATGTAAACTTCAACATGCTCGTATTCGAATATCGTGATGCTTATAAACTTCTTTTCTGAGCCTATGGGATCAAATTCGTCCCCTCTATGATAAACTCTCTCAAGTTTTTCTATCTTGAAGGCCTTTTCCTGTGGCAGTGAATTTTTGCTTGAGGAAGAAGTTACCAAATGCAAGTAGTTGAAAGTTGAAAAGTGGTGCAACTTTCATTCTGCAACTCGTGTGACCAAACGGATTGTTTTGACACATACGAGTGGGTATGTCTATGCTAGGAATGGTCCTTTTTTTCATCGAAACATGTGGAATCGCTCCGAGCTACATTCAACTGACAAAATCCCTTAATAGTCCAAAGTGCAAAATGGTTGCAAACTTTAGCATGCTTGTATTCAGAAAGTGTGACACTTAGAAAATTCTCATCTAAGCCTATGGGATCATGTTGGGTCCCTCTACAATAAAATCTCTTAGTTTTTTCTATCTCGGAGGCCTTTTCCTGTGGTGGCGAATTTTCACTTGGGGAAAAAGTTGTCAAATGCAAGTAGTTGAAAGTTGCAAAGTGGTGCAACTTTCGTTCTGCAACTCATGTGACCAAATAGACTATTTTGATGCTTCTGGATGGGTATGTTTATACTTGGCATGGTCCTCTTATGCACTGAAATATGTAGAATCACTTTGAGCTACATTCAACCAATAAAATCCTTTAAGATTCCTAAGTGCAAAATGGTTGCAAACTTTAGCATGCTCGTATTCAGACACTGTGACACTTAAAAACATCTTGTTTCAGCCTATGGGATCATGTTGGGCCCCTCTACAATAAACTCTCTCAATTTTTGCTATCTCGGAGGCCTTTTCCCGTGGTGGAAAATTTGTGCTTAGGGAAAAAGTTGTCAAATGCAAGTAGTTGAAAGTTGCAAAGTGGTGTAACTTTCATTCTACAACTTGTGTGACCAAACAAATTATTCCAACATGTCCAAGTGGGTACATTTACGATAGGCATGGTCCTATTTCACACCCAAACACATTGAATCACTCTGAGCTATGTTCAACCAGTTAAATCCCTTAAGATTTTGAAGTGTAGTTCTTATCAACAAATTGTGCACCCTTGCTGAGATGCAAAACTCGGACTACTAGTGAAACATTGGATCTGAATATTCAATATCCATGGCGTATGGTTTGATTTCCTATGTTTATTTTCACATGAAGAAAAACCATGAGACCATATCTTGTTGCTTATTATTATGCTGATTTCCATGTGAAGAAAAACCATTAGACCATAGACAAGGTAGTGAACTATTTAAAAAAATGCCTCAAAGAAATGTGCTTTGGTGCAAGGACACCAAGTTCATCATATTTTGCAAACATGGTCTAGTAAGGTATTTTGATAAATTTTGGTGTGTTAAATATTTTTTCAAGCAAATAAGTTCATAATATATCATTTATAATGTAACTTGAGTCACTTGGTCAGTTGGGAGTTCATTTTTCAAATTTTGTCAAAAATGCAAAAAAATTGCAAGATTGAGGAATACTAATGGTCAAGTAACTTAAAGGTTGGTTTGAGTCAATTTTTTGGGTTGATTATTAGTTTATATAGGTTAAATACAATGTACTGGGTTGAAGAGAGTTGTTTTTGAAGATTTGGTGTACATTTGGCGAAGAAAAGCAATAAGAAACCCCATTTTTCTATGTGTTTTTTGCAAATTTTACTATTTTAGATCTTTGTACGGTTTCGTACTGATTGTAATTGAACCTGAATGCATTGAATCTTGTGGGACAAAGAGTTAAACTTATTTTGGCATTGATTTGGGTTGATTTGATTAAGGTTTGTGGCTTTTACAAGCTTTTTATTGTAGGTAGGTTAAGAACCCTGTTTTAAGGGTTTGAAAGCACTAAAAAATTGATTGAACACCCATTCCACAATTAGATATCTTTGTAGCTTTTTGTAATGGGTGGGTTAGGGTATGATTAGATGTCTATGGAGTTTTTTTGAGTAGGGAGGGTGTTTAGATGAGTTTTTGATGCTTCCCTAGGTGAGTTTCGTTGAGTTTTGCTTGAAAAATGATGGCTCAGTATGAGAGTTTGGAAAAATTGCATTGTTGGAGGTTGGGAGATGATTTTCTAAGCATGTTTAGGCATATGGTAATGTTTTTGAGGCTTTTTTAAGGTGAGATTGGTTTGGGAACATTGAGTTTCAATAAAGCCCCTTGAAACTTGTCAAAAGTGAGGGTTTTGGGAATAGGTGACTTGGTGAGCATGTCCCTTGAGAAAAGTGGTTAATTTTGTACCCTATTAATGATCATGCAATAGTTATTTAAGGTTGGAAGCACGTTTAGATTGGTGATGCTTTATAAAAGTGGCCTAATTGGCCAAGGAGGGCAGCATAGTAGCATTGTTTTGGAGGTGTTGGTCCAAAGTGACCTAATGATCTTTTGAGATATTTTTTTGAAGGCCTTAATGGGTGTTTGGATAGATATTTTATTTGTGGGATTGAAATAATCCATAGGTTGTTCAAAAGCACTTGTTTTAGGCTTTTAGCCATAGGAACAAGGCAGTGAACTGTTTGACAAGATGCTTTGGTAGATATGTATGAAAAATGTAGTAACATAGACAAGACAGTGAACTATTTGAAAAAATACCTCAAAAAAAATTGGTCTCATAGAATGCCATAATAAGAAAATGCAATTGGTAGCTACTCCTAGTTATTAGTTATGCAATATGAAGTAATTGCATAACTGCTTAGGTTCACTTTGTAAGAACTATATTGTAATTGAAATTTGTCATCTATTAGCATATAGTTATTAGTTATTCAATGTGAAAAAAAATCATCTCTATATGCTATGGAAATACCTTTCAATTTCAAGAAAAATAGTTTTTATCTCTTGTTCTACAATTTTTTACGTTTTTTTAAATATGATTTTTTCTTGATTTTTTCAAAAACTCTTATACTTTTGGTTTGTTGATTTTTTTCCCAAGAGATTTTTGCTGCTATGTGTTGGTCTCCTCTAATGGTTCAATAACTAATCCCTCAAAGCTATAACTTGAAGATTAAATATCTTCACCAAGTAGTTATTTTTCTCATCATGAAGGTTCATTTCATTATCAACCCAGGGACATGAACTCAAAATGAGTCAACACTGTATGTGCACTAGGATTCTATTGTAGCCATCCTTATCCTATAACTTGGAAAGGAAATAATACTGAAAGTAAGATTCTTGAAAGGAAACAACATAAGCACTAAACATAAACCAACAACTAGAATGAACTGAAATAAATTATTAAAATAGAAGTCTCAATAAATAGACAGGAAGTCACTCTGTATGTCGTGGTTGCAGGAACAAACACAAAATGAAGTTCCAGTGGCTGCACGAATAAACAACTGCTAAGACTATAACTAATTGTTGAACATAAAAATAACTACTAAATTGAAAGGATGAAATTCTCACCAAGTGGCCCCCCTTGAATGAGATTTCCTAGTACTAACTCAGATGTAAAAAGATAAAATATCACTTTATTCGTTGAAAACATGATTACAACATAGCAGCAACATAACTGTATTTCTGGAAAACTGAAAATGCAAGTACAATTCTTAGAATGTTCAACCTCCTGGGGAGGAGCATATGACAATTATTTATAGAAGAAAATATTCTAACTAACTTAACTAACAAGGCAACTGAATCGAACAGATTAGGAGGATGCCACTTATTGAAAGCATGAAAAAGAGGAAGGAGGTTATGCATGCATAAGATTTGATTAAACTAAACTTGTTGCAACGAAAATGTAGCATAACATGACCATTAAGTTTAACTTCCACATGAGCTATAATTTTCCAACTGCTTGACTTCTTCAATGTCCATCTCTACTTGACTTTCCAGCAACCGAGCAGCTGGCATGAACTCCTTCCACATTACAAGCTCTATTTATCTCTGTATCTAAATTTGGATCTGCATTATAACTTTAGCATGCAAAAGACAAATGTATATCCATAATTACCTTAAAATAACATCCATTCAACCACATGTAAAATTAACATAGATTAATCACATTGTGTGCTAATATCATTAAAAGTCACAAGGATAATTGTATGCCCAAGGTTTATGGATTCAAGGAAATAACATGGAGAGTGTCAATAACCAATTGTCATAGTCTATAGTATCAACAAAAAATATATGATAAACCCTATCAAAATTGAGCCATTAATTGGACTCATCACTATGCATTGGAAGCATGAAGCATACATGTGAATACATGCAATATACGTGAAGTATACATGTGAATAAGTGAAGCATGCATGTGAATAAGAGAGGCACAAGTAATCAAAGCATTCCAAAGGATACAAACCACCAGGAATAGAGATTATTTACGCAATACACTTTATATGGGGCTTATTGAGAAATCAATAGTAAATAATTAAGCATTAGATGTAAACAAAATCCATGCCTACAACATTCAAGCATACAATTTACACAATACACATGATAACATCATTCAAGAATGGCAGTAGCAAAATAATATTTTTTTTAATCAAAAATTTGTAAGGCTATACAATGATATATATTGATAATAGTATATACTCTATATCCAAAAATGTCATACAAGCTTAGTACAAAGGAGCCATATGGACATAAAATGTCATGAATATATGGATAGTACAAAACGTATGTTCCAAAATGCCACATAGGCATACAAAAAATTACCCTAATACATAGTCATTTCCTTCTAGGGGAAGGAAATATATCCCATGCCGCCTTCGAAATTTGGCTGGATGGAGTGATTGTTGGTTCTCTTATCTTTCGAACATGCTCGCTAGTCCTCCTCTCTTCACTCTAGACATTGAAAATACAATTTACCATAATAGCAGAATGTTTCGGTAATAAGACTAAATGAAAACAAATTGAAGAGAATTCTTTGTTTGGATAATAGATAGAAAAAGTGCAAAAAGATGCATATGGAACTAAAAGCTTTGAAAATATTGTATACATATCAGAGCATTACCTTAATTTCAGCTTCTTCAACTGTTACATTAGTTTCATACACACAAAGTTGCTTTCATGCCTATCTTAGCCTATTCCCCACATGAACATATGTTCAATAAGATGATAAAATTTCAAACATGAAGCAACATTGTGACAAAGTACAAATCAAATGAAAGGTAATACAATACTCTATCTATTCCAATTGATTACTGTGTTGTACAAACACATACAAATTCATACAAAAGCATTTTGTAGACTGCAATTTATGAAAATATAGAGAAAAGGAGGCTTAAACAAGACATTCTTCTTTCTTCACTTTTCACCAACCCCTCAATTTGAGTTGGGAACACATATTTATGACCAAAACAACTATCCTAACTGTCCCATTAGCCAACCAATTAGTTTTTGTAAGTATTAAATAAATAACACTAATGAACTTAAGCATAATGAACCTAAGCATTGTACCTTTCATTCTTGAATATGCTATTCAAGTGTGCTTGAAGGGTCATCTCTTTGATTAAGAGTATCTAATATTGCTTCATGATTAGTATTACTAAGTGTCCATAGTTGTTTTGTCTTTTTTTTGGTGTGATGCTTCAACAACTAAACATTTGTTGCTATAACAAGGTGTGAATACATGAGAATGGTTTTGTGTTTCTTGTAGTCTTCAAATGTAGTATGCCATTCTTTCTAATCATGTATGTTTGCAACCAAGTTCCTGCAACCACAACTAAACCTATAGGATACATGAACCCATCATCATCTTCCATTGGTTGTGTTAGCTTTTGCTTTACCTACACACATCGAGCCAACCAATAGTATGATCTCTCTTCATTTCCATACGGTGCAACAAATGCAAAAACATGTCCTAACTGTAGTAGATCTAAAAGATGGTCGTAATCAGATGAACTTTCCATTGTATCATTTTTCATGGATATTGTTTGAGATAAAGGAGTTAGATACTATGGAACCCATTTATCCATCCACTCACTTGATTGGCATTGATCCCACTCGCACTGAATACAACTCTAACAAAAACAAGCCAACTCTCGTGTCCAAATGGTCCATGTGCTTAGATTTGAGCTTTGAAATGAATTCATTTTTAAAGAATATTTGATTGTATGACAATTCAATCTGCCTTCAACTGAACCCTCCTCAACCAACCAAAATAATCTATGCACTATTGAATCAAATGTCCCTCCCTGTGACAATTTTGAACTACACCAATCAACAATAGAACATGCATCACTAAATTTTTCTTCTGAAATATTCATTTGCTCCTTAACTAGAGCTCTCTTTATACATGCACCAGCTCCATCATGCTCCCCTTTCCCATTCCCAACTTCAAAAAAACTCCAAATATGAGGTACACCCCTCTCTACATGCATTCTACTCAACCAATAAAACATATGAGCATTATTGACTTGACTTGTGCAGTTATCTAACCAAATGAGATGTTGGCCCACTGCTATATCATGCTCCTACAAGAACTCAAAATAAATCTTGAAACAATGTTGGACATAATCGGACGAGTGAGATCTATCATCACTCATATAAAAATGATACTCTTTGATTATCTTTCAATCCTCTTTTGTACTATCCGGTGCATTTCTCTATGTTATGTGGACAAAAATAGCAATCTGAATGGAATTGTAATACTGAGATTGTACCTCATTTTGTGGTTGCAGTGTATAGTTCTACAAAATCAACCACTGATATAATAGTGCCAATCAAAAAATAGTCCTTACACATCTTAAATTGTTTATCCAACCACTAAGACCTATGGCTATGCCTTGCATACTTGTAGAAAAGATTGTCCTTAAAATCTGAAATAAAATCAACAATACTACATTCTTTTGTAACCAACTTGCATCTAGAACCTTCACCTCCACTCTGCAAAGTATATTTGACTATCTCATATCTCTTTTTTCTCAACAAGCTTCTTTCTAAATTCATGTTTAGAACCCTCATGAAAATATTGAACAAACTTTGACAAGCCACCACATTGTGAGCACTTCACATTTAAACAATAATTTCTTTAGAAAAGGCAACCATCATCTATAGAACATAAAAATAGATCTACCAAGTCCCTTTATGATTTCAAAAGATGCATTGCACCACACTCCTGTAAAATTTCATTAGTATGCAAAGTAGAACATATATAGCATAATAGTTCATTGTGCATTGAAAAATCCACATAGTATTTGCAACAAAAAGTATTACAAATTTTAAGAGGCACACAATAAAGTGGCTTCAAACCTTCAAAAGTCCTTTGTGAGATTTCCATATTTGGATATGTTTCAATAATTTTTTTGAACAAAATTGTTTGGCTTGATTCCAAGAGATATGTCATGTACGGTCTTGATTGCCAATTCTTAACTTTAAAACATCCTTTGCATTGGGTGATACTCTAGAGTTATCATGCCAAGATTGCTGAATTACCAGCTTTACATTATCAGTTAGCTTCTTATCAACATGCGGAAGCCTTCCAACAAAATCCCATGTATCATTTTGAAGAGGATCATCTATTCTTTCTCTTTTTGCAAGTGCTCTATCCAAAGTTTTACGATTTATGTCAAAATCAATACAAGTTTGTCTCATAAAGCGAGCCTTTTTCAATTGATGGCTTACTAGGGAGGTTGTCATGAATATTCGAGCAACTCTCTTATCTTTTTCCTTGTTATTTTTTCCAATAGACTTGAGAGCATCAAAAATATTTTTGACAATAATAAAAAAAATTGGTCTTCTTGTTCACATGAATCTTCAATTTGGCTAGAAAAGGTCTCATCTTTGTATCTTTAGCAATTGTACAAAAAGTTGACATTGCTCGATCAATTTCTTATTGCTATAATATTGGTTCAAAATTTACGTAGCCCACAACTGAATGGTTCGTGTTGACTTCATGCCTTCAAAATTGTTTATAATGTTCTCATCAATTTCAAGTAACCATTTAGGGGTTCTTGAAGGTCTTGAATTTGGAAAATGTCTTTCTTCATTTCTCATGTAATTTGGTGAAACATAATTTACAGTTGGTTCAATATTATGTTCAACATCTTCAATTCCAACATTTTCACCTTGAACATTTTCAATATCAATTTCAATAATTTTATTCCTAATTTCAATATCATGTTCAACATCTTCAATTCCAACATTTTCACCTTGAACATTTTCAATATTAATTTCAACATTTTCATTTCCAATTTCAATATCATGTTCAAAATTTTCACCTTGAACATATTCAATTTCCTCTTCATTTGAAAGACCAAAGGGCTCAGGTTCACCAATATTTGACATACCTTGTCTTCTCTTCCTATGAATTTCTCTATCTCTTTGTCTATATGCTTCAATTTGTTCTTTTGTAAGCTTTCTCTTACGTTTTTGCTTCCGACGACCATTGCTCCCCATTATACCTCCAAAAAGATGCTAAAAAAAAAATTCTTTTGACAAATTTGAGTAGAAGATGCTCCAAAAAGTTGGTCTATGTCTCTTCATGTCTGAAATCATATTTTTGTCACCTGCAAAGCCTGTAAACAAAATATAGGGTTTGTTGGGATGCCCAAAATGACCCACTCGGGGTTTTTCTATGGCCGACAAACCCGATATCGGATAAAATCCAATATATGATTTGAAAAACACTTCAAAATGTATTGTAACAACAATATTTTGGTATTATAAATCGGATATCTGATTAAATTGAATATTTGATTTATGCACACATATACCCAAGAGTAATTAGGAGGTGGAGGGTGGGCAAGAGAGAGAGGGAGAGAGTAGGGAGAGACAAAGAGAGAGGGAAAGGGAGGGAGAGAGAGAGACGGGGGAAAGGGAGAGAGAGGAAGAGGAGAAGGGAGAGAGAGAGGGAAAGGGAGAGAGAGAGGGAGAGAGAGAGGAAGAGGAGAGAGAGAGAGAGAGGGAGGAGAAGGAGAGAGAGAAAAGGAGAGGAGAGAGAGGAGAGAGAGGGATGGAGAGAGAGAGATAGAGAGAGAGGGGGAAAGGGAGAGGGAAAGGGAAAGGGAGAGAGAGTGGGGGAAAGAGAGATAATTAGGAGGGGAAAGGGAGAGGGGAAGAGGGAGAGAGAGAGAGAGAGAGAGATAGAGAGAGAGATAGAATTAGGAGGGGGAAGGGAGAGGGGAAGAAGGTGAGTGAACCACCAAAAACATGTAATAGGGAAAGAGGATTCCCCAATGGGCTCCTAGGTGAAAATTAAAATGGCCTCTTTCATGCTAAAGTATTTTTGGCGAGTTCATTCAAGATTAGGGGTTTTGAATAGGTGTGAGGTGTGTGCCTAAGTGTTGCAAAGTAATAAAATTAACTAAATATAAAATTTGAATTAATGTAATATAGATGTATTAACAACACTATGTAAAATGACCTAAGAATGACCTAAAATGCATGCTAACTGTAATAGAACTGAAGGAAACAAAAATGGTGCACTTGGAAACTAAATACTAATGAAGAGGAGCTCTGGAATCTTCTAGAATATGTTGAAAATGCTCACTAGGAAACTTATGCTAGGTTGGGTGACTTAGTCCTTCTCCCAGCAAACTTTTCCAAAATAGGTTTCTCAAGAAATGGGTATCTAGAAACATAGAAACCACTTTTTAGGCATGGTAGTGGGACTAATTCTCCAATTATGGTGACTTAGTCCACCTAGATCTTTTAGGAGTCTCGAGGTACCCACTTGTACTTCTATTTTTGACAGAGACCAATGTCCAAATCTTCAAAAAGTGACCTACAAGTTATCTTCAAGCTCCTTTTAGGGATCGTCGACTTGGAATGATATGAATGGAATGATAACACCATTTTAACACCTTGCTCTTTGAATAATATGCATACAAACCTACAAAGCACACATGCAAAGAGGGGGAAAAGGTTAGGGTTAGAGAATAGGGGTTTTCCTTAGTCAAACCCCATGTTGATAATCCAACCCTAAATGATGAAATAGAATTTAAAGGGAAAGGTGATTGAATAACATGCAAGTACAGCAACTCACCAAGCCCTTGTTGAAGAATTCTGAAGATATGCAAGAACCAACTCCAATAGATGATGCTTGATTGCTTGTGAAGGTGAATATTGTAGGAGAGAGAGATATTGGATATGTAAAATGAGGAGAAAAACCCTTATTTATACAAGTGATGCCCTAATTCCCTAAAAATTAACACATCATAGGTTGACCCTAGGGTTTTGGAGACAAAATCCCACTAGAAATTTGATTTAATTTTAATTTTTATGTTAAAGGGGACTAAGTTGCCCAAGGTGGTGACTTAGTCTACTTGGAAAAATTAAAGTGGTTGTCGGGAATTGAAAGGTGATTAATGGGATTGTCTCCCGAAACACACTTAAGTCGGGCCTATAAGTGCATTAAAGGTCCATTTTGTCATAAGAAAGGGTTGATTTAGTGATGAATAGCCTATGAAAGTGTGAGGATTGGTTACAACACCTTAAAACACTTTGAAATAAGGCTTGGAGAAGGGTTATTTAGATGAGTTATTGTAAAAAAGTCCTAGAAAAGTGAGGAAATTTGTTACAACACTTCACAACACCCTTGTAAGACATTATTAGTTTTTTATTTATTTGCAAGCATTCAAGGCCTGATGTGAATGTGTTGGCCATGTCACAACATTAGATCTAAGCAAAATCAGGCCAAAATCTAAGGGAAAAGGCCCAAATGAGTGAAAAGTGTCAAGGCTACACTTTTTTGTGACATGGAGAGAGAGAGAGAGAGAGAGAGAGAGAGAGAGAGAGAGAGAGAGAGAGAGAGAGAGAGAGTATTTAAATATTTTATATATTAGTAATATATATATATATAAATATTTATACATTAACTAAAATATAAAAATAATATTTAAATATTATACATAATAATATAATATATTATATATTATAAATAATTCCATAAGAGATTATCATAAATTATATATTATATATTAAATTCTAAACTATATTGTATATTCTAAACTAGATATATTAAAATAAACCATAACCTATTTATTGCATTTTTTAAATCATATATTATAAACTATATTACATTTTTTAAAGTCATCTATAAAATATATCGGATATTTGATATTTCTGACACAACCCTTACTACCTAGGGGTTAGCCTCGGGCTTGCTTTGCAATTTGGCTAGGACATACCAATCCTAAGAAGTCAATACAAAAACGTGTTTAACAACTTACCTTGTTTTTCTAGACTTCGCCCATGTGGCTGACGACTTTTCTTTTACCCAAAATTGATGAAACGAAAAGGGTTTTTAAAGGAGATTCTCATCTTTCCACCAATATAAATTATGCTTTACTTTGAATTTAATAAATAATTATTATTCATTTTCTATTTGAATTACAACTAAAGTCGTGATTAATAGGTTGATTGAAAAACATCTATAGCTTTCAAATGGTATCACATTTTTTGAATCCGAAACATGTGTCACATTCTATGCTTCGCATACTATAGGATTAAAAAAATGAATTTCAAGAAGTTTTGACCAAGTTAAGGTGGTCAAACATACAAGTTTTTATATTGTTTAAAAGTTGTAATAAAAAAATCATAATTAATTATTTACTTGGAAAAAACTTACAAAAAATTATGCATCACGTCGGTACATGAGTCCTTTACTTATATCTAAAATATTATAAAAAAAATTATCATTTTATTGTGGTTAGGGTGGTTAGATAGACACCTACTTATTTTTCCCTCTATTACTGCATTGAAATTTCAAATTTTCACCAAATAGACTTTTTTTAAATAAACCTAGTAGTTTAGAAACTACATTCAATTTGCTATAGATTCTATTCTTACATATTTTTGAAATAATATAGATAACTTATTTAAATTTTTTATGTCAAGTTGCCTAACTTTGATTTTTCTGAATTTTCATCCCCACTTAAGGGCCTATTTTTTCCATGATGATCTTGCACATACCCAAAACTAATCTTTTTGTTATTGGTTGTTGTGCCTAAAGCTTTTTTCAGGTATCCTTGCTATCTAAACATTCATGTAGCATGATACAATTTTTGGTATGACTAATTGCATTTCTTTGGTTGATGCTGAAATTGATGTTGATCGAGATTTGGTCTTGGTTGTGGCACTCCTATCAATTGATGTTGATCAAGATTTGGTCTTGGTTGTGGTGATCCTATAAATTGATGATGATCAATATTTGGTCATGGTTGTGGCATTTCCATTGACTCCATAATAGATCTCATGCAATTCGATATTTTCTATCTTTTGGTAATAATGCTATATCTTATGTATGACCTATTTATGGGTCCTGATGTAACGTGGTAAGAAGATATTTATGTGCAACCTATCTTTTGGGTTCGGTGCTAGCATGCCAAGCCTTATTGAATATTTCAAGGTTGTTCTTCAAGCTAACATGTTTTTCTAGGCTGACTCATTTTTTTCTCTGGGTGTGTATATATACATATAAGTAGTACATCTCTTGGTATTCGAATAAGAAGTGTGGAATGTACGAACAGTGATAAGGGTGCAAAGGATTGTGCGACAAGAAAATAGAGAAGGAAGTGAGGGAAAGTGTCAGGAAGAACCAATATGTATTGTAGAGGTTGTGAAAGGAATGTGTGCAAAATATTCTTCACCAGATCTCCTATAGTAAGATATTGTGCTCCTAACCGGAACTGAATTCATGCATATGTAGATGCAACTTCATCAATTCATATTTTATCCATTTTTGTAATCAGTGATTTTTGTATTAATTAGGCAGTGAACCCACTGACAATGAGCCTTACCTACAGTGAGCATTTTGGAAGTGAGCCCTTGTAAAAATCACCTTAACCGATGCTTTATAATTGAGAATTAGCATTCTCTATGGTTTTTCCCATCTTGGGTTTCCATGTAAATTTTGGTGTTCTTTATGCATGGTGTTGTTTAGTGCTTATGTATTTTAATTAATATATGACTGGTTTAAGATTGTTCTGGATTAAGTAAAGAAAGAAAAGTGTTTTGTAATAACTGATTCACTCCCCCTCTCAATTATTTGGATTGTTCAACAATTGGTATCAAAGCTTGGTCCCTTGCAGATAGAGCTTAACTGCTTGAGGGATATCTTGGCAGTTTCAACAGATGGTGAAAGGAAAAGCAGGCGGTGTGGAATACGCTTTCCTAACGCTAAAACCTCAGAGGAGAAGTGCAAAAACCTTATTTCTAAACTTTCATACACTTAAAATGTACACATATAGGATAAGAAGAGTAACAAAAATAAAACATACAAACAAAGAACACACCAGATTTACATGGGAAAACCCTTTTGAGAAAAAACCCACCACACCAAGAGAAATCACTTTTTATTAGAGTAAAAGGTTTACATACAAAGTTAACACACCTCTCTTAGACTTCCCTCTCTATTACAATGCTATTATAGCATACATGGAATTCAGACTCACCGTCACCCCTTAGTGACTAATCCCAATACATTAGACTATTACAAGTCTTGCGTGCATCATACTATCAACCAACCAATCAGGTGTCTTAATTATACACCTTCTCACTCGCAGAAAAATCCAATCTCTTCCTATCCAAGTCACCCTACAATCATGCATCAGGTCATCCTGCATTTAATTTTGCTTCTCATAATCGGATCCTGTCACCCGCTGAAACATGTTTTTGCAGTTAACGCTTTCAACGGTTCAAAATTTGGCCAATCAGTCATTGATAACTCACCACATGTCACCTTTCCATTCATTCACCACTGTTTGTTGAGTCAGATTGGTCAAACAAGCACCGAACACCTCTTACCGCGCCATTGCAAGCAATTCAAATGACCCTCATGACAGAGCGGTGTACCGCACTACCACCCAACTCAGACTAAGCCTTCACAATCTAGCAATAGACATACTGCACCACTGTGACTGAGCGATGAGACCACCATGGTATAGCGGTAGGAGATCAACCACCAGTCTGCCGCCTTCACCGTGCTACCACCAATCCATGAGAAACCTTCCATGGTAAGGAGGTGATCGCCTGTGCCGACCGTCAAGCCCACCGTGCTACCGCACCTTGACCACAAGATCTCTATTGTAAAGAGGTAGTCACCTACACTGTTTGTCATGGTTTACCATTCCATTGCACCATGGCTGAAAGGCCACTGTAGTGTGGCGGTAAACATTCTCACCGACTGTCACCCTTCACCGCACTGTCACGCCACCTTCAAGCAACCCCCACAGTAGGGAGGTAAACGTTTCGGCTGATCGCCCAGTCCACCGCATCACCACTAGGGGAGGTGAATGAATTCATATTATGGCGGTAACACCTCCCAACCATAGACTGAACAATAGAGGCTTGCAATAAAGCGGTAAACCATGCAACCGCGCCTCTATGAATTGTTCTCCACGGTAAAGTGGTAAAGGCCAGAAATGAAAGAAATCTGCCAAGTCTTTCTTAGAGGTACAAGCCATAATTTGAGGCACCTGTTTCCAACAAGGTCCCACTTGACAAAGACTTATTGGCTTCCTCTATACTTCGAATTTACTGACGGTCATAGGCCCCAAGGCCCATCGAACTAGCACACCATCTGAACTTGTTTGTGCTCACTAGATTTGTTAATGCATCTGCGACATTCTTCAAGGTATCCACCTTTTCGAAGTTGACCTTTCCATCCTCCACCATGTCTCTAACAAAGTGATACTGCACATTGATATCCTTCGTCCTAGCATGGAAAGTAGGATTTTTTGCTAGATAAATGGCACTTTGACTGTCACAACAAATTGTAATCTACCCTGGATTAAAACCAGTATCATAACACAAATTACTGAGCCAAACAACTTCTTTGCAGGCATGTGTTGCTGCCACGTATTCAACCTTTGTAGTGGGCAAAGTGACTACAACCTGTCACTTGCTCATCCAACTGATTGCACCACCATTTAACATGAAAGTGTATCCACTGGGGGATCTTCTGCTGTCAATGTCCCCTACCCAATCAAAATCTAGGTATCCATGAATGCTGAGTTTTCTCTGTGATGCAACCAAATTACCATGGTAACATAGAGAAAATTATGAAGTTCCCTTTAAATATCTAAACACTCTCTTCACAGCATCCCAATGTGTCCTTCCCAGATTTTCTAGAAAATGGCTAAGAAATCCCACTGCTTGGGAAATGTCTGGACTTGTACATACCATTGCATACATTAAACTATCAAAAAAACTTGCATAAGGCACCCTGGTCATGTCCTCCATTTTAGTAGAAGATTTTGGACAATTTTCAAAAGATAGCTTCATTCCCTGCAAGACTGGAAAAACTAGCTGCTTGCAATCATTCATACCAAATCTCTCCAGGAACAATGTTTACATACTTACTCTAATTTACCCAAAGCTTTCTACTCTTTTTGTCCCCGATTATTTCCATCCCTAGAATATACCTTGCTGCACCCAGATGTTTCATTTTGAACTTTGCAGACAACTAAGACTTAAGATCAAAAATCATAGTCTTACTATTTCCTATGAACAACATATCATCCACTTACAAGGTAATAATAAGCACACGATCTTTTTTAGATTTATAATACACACAATGATCAGATTTTGATCTCACAAATCCCATCGAAAAAACAAAGGTGTCAAACTTTTGGTACCACATTCTAGGAGACTACTTCAAACCATACAAAGACTTCTTTAATTTGCAGACCAGACTTTCTTTACCTTTTTCAATGAAGTGCTCAAGCTGGGACATGTAAAATTCTTCTTCTAGCTCTGATTCTCTACCAATTTTTTAAAATCTTTAAAACGACTAAACACTTCTGATTTACTTTTAAGGAAGTATTCAAATGCCCTTCTATAATAGTCATCAATAAAAGAAATATAATATCTAGACATCGATAATGAAGGAACATTCATTGGACCAAAAACATCAAAATGAACATAATCTAGTACACCAAAAGATTTATGAGGACTCGAATAAAAATAAACGCGATGTTGATTTCCATAAATGCAGTGTTCACAAAAATCAAACTCAAGGTTACAATCAACAAGCCCTTCTACAAGATTTTTATTTTTCAAGGTTTTTAAAGCTTTCTCACCTATGTGACCGAGTCTATGATCGCACAACATGGTCTTCTCTGCTGGGAGTTTCACCTCCAAGGAATTTTCATCTAGAGGAGCGTCATCCTCCTGCTCTACACGAGCAACTTTGCTTGAATTTACAGAGAAGTTGTTACATTGAATAGGACATGCATCCAACTTCTACAGAGTGCTAGTACGTATACCCTTAGCTAGCATCATTGTGCCTCTAGCCATCTGACATCCTTTACTCAAGAAAGAAACTTCCACACCAGCATCATTCAGCTTACTGACAAAAAGTAAGTTACGAGCCAAACCTAGTATGTGTAGTACATCACCAATCCCTTTGATTCTATCGTCAGGGAATTGTATTTTGACTCTTCCACAACCAACAATCTCTAGTGTTGAATCACTTGCCAAGTACACCTTTCCACCATCATACTTTTTATACTTAGTGAACCACTCTCTATGAGAGGTCATGTGGAAAGATGCACTTGAGTCAACCAGCTAGACATCATTTGATGCATGAGTTGCCAAGGCTGCAATGAAGGCATCTGCATCACTCTGAGAAGATTCATTTTATGAATAGTTATTCTTCTATTTCTTCTTCTCCTTACAATCCTTTTGAATATGGCCAGGCTGCCCACAATTCCAGCATTTCACCTTGGACTTTTTACCAGGAGAATTTGATCTCCCTTCAGATTTGGAGTTAGACTTCTTGTCCTTCTTCTTGCCTTTCTCCTTCGATCTACCTCAAACAACAAATTCCTCTTTGTCCATCTCTGAAGACTTCCTCCATGTTTCTTCTGATAGCAACAAATAAACCACGTCTTCCATCTTGAAAGTAGTGGTTGTACTTCCAATAGCCATTACAAGATGATCCCAAGTGTCAGGTAATGAACACAACAAAAGCATGCAGTGATCCTCCTCCTCTATCTTCACACCCACAGACGCCAACTGAACAAAACTCATATTAAATGAATTTAGATGGTCTGCAATAGATTCCCCTTCTTCCATCTTCAAGGAGTACAACTTATTCCTCAGGAATAAATTATTCACCAGAAACTTTCCCTGATAAATGTCACCAAGCTTCTTCCATAATGAAGCTGTAGACTTCTCCTCATGAACATTTAGGAGTATAGAATCGACTAGATAAAGTTTTATCAGCCCTCTCACTTTTCTATGTGTGATGTCTCATTCTTCTTGTTTCATACCTTGTGGCATAGTTCCAGACATAGCAATCCAGAGGTCTCTATCCACCAAGTCTTCCATTTTGAGTTTCCACAACTCAAAATTTCCGCCATTGAATTTTTCAATTTCTACTCTCCCTGAAGTACTCACCATCTCAAACAGAAAAAGGTTCTCACTTTGCAAGACTCCCACTGAAACAAGATTAGCACAAAAAACCAGCCCTACTAACAATGATAACACAACTGGCCAAGCTTTGATACCACTTGAAAGGAAAAGCAGACGGTGTGGAATACGCTTTCCTAATGCTAAAACCTTAGAGGAGAAGTGAAAATCCTTCTTTCTAAACTTTCATACACTTAAGATGCACACATACAGGATAACAAGAGTAACAAAAATAAAACATACAAATAGAGAACACATCAGATTTATGTGGGAAAACTCTTTCAGGAAAAAACCCACCACACCAAGAGCAATCATTTTGTATTATAGTAAAAGGTTTACATACAAAGTTAACAGACCTCTCTCAGACTTCCCTCTTTGTTACAATGCTATTACAACATACATGGAATTTAGACTCACCATCACCCCTTAGTGACTACTCCCAATACATTAGACTATTGCAAGTCTTACATGCATCATACTATCAACCAACCAATCGGGTGTCTTAATTATACACCTTCTCATTGATAGAAAAATCCGATCTCTTCCTATCCAAGTCGCCATTCAATCACGCATCAGGTCATCCTGCATTTAATTCAACTTCTCATAATCAGATCTTGTCACCCGCCGAAACACATTTTTGCAGTTAATGATTTCACCGCTTCAAACTTTGGCTAATCATCCATTGATAACTTGCCACGTGTCACCTTTCCATTCATTCACCACTTCCTGTCGAGTCAGATCAGTCAAACAAGCACTGATCACCTCTTACAGTGCCACCACAAGCAAGTCAAATGACCCTCATGGTAGAGCGGTGTACCACACTATTGCCCAACTCAGACTAAGCCTTCATGGTCTAGCAGTAGACATACCGCACCACCATGACCAAGTGATGAGACCACCATGGTATAGCGATAGGTAGTCAACCACCAGTCTGCCACCTTCACCGTGCTACTGTCAAGCCCACCGCACTACCGCAACTTGACCACAAGACCTCTACAATAAGGAGGTAGCCACGTGTGTTGTCCTTCATGGTTTATCGTGCCATGGTCAAAAGGCCACCGTGGTGTGGCAGTAAACATTCTCATCAACTATCGTCCTTCACCACACCGTCGTGCCACCTTCGAGCGACCCCCATGGTAGGGAGGTAAAAATTTTGTTTGATTGCTCAATCCACCATGTCACTGCCAGGGGAGGTGAGTGACTTTGTGGTATGGTGGTAACACCACCCAACCACAAACCGAACAACCAAGGCTCGTGGTAAAGTGGTAAACCATGCAACTGCGCCTCTATGAACTATTCCCCGCGGTAAAGCGGTAAAGGCCAAAAATGAAATAAATCCACCTAGTCTTTCTCAGATGTACAAGCCAGAAGTTGAGGCACCTATTTCCAATAGATGGTAGGAGATTATTTCTTTGAGGAAGAATTGAAGTCAATATTAAGTGATATGTAAAGAAAAAAATCTTAAAATGAGGAATTGAAAGAAAAAATTGAGGAAAATGCTTGTATCTCAAAGCTAAGGGAGCAAATCTAGAAATTGAAAGAAAGACATAGAGAAGTCAATGAGGAATTAAAGGAGTCAAAGTAAAGTACTATAAATATAAAGCTTCGGTTAGATGAATGCAAGAAGACAAAATAAAATCTCAAGGACACCATCAAATAGAAAACAAAAGAATGGAAGAAGACAGAAGAAAATCTAAAAGATACCATCAAACAGAAAGAAGAAGAAAATGAGAAGTTAGATCAAGAGTTAAGGAGGCTGAAATTAGAAGCAAGAGTATGTGAAAGAAACATGATTTTGGATCAAATTTTGTCCCTACAAAAATTTCACAAGGATAAGGGAGGACTTGGTTTCTCAAGTGAAAACTCAAATGTAAACACTAAGGGTATAGATAATGTAGTTGAAGCCGACGCAAGATTTGTTGTAACTAACAAGGTTTGAAACTCTAGAACATCTACAAAAATACCTCCGGTGAGGCAACCAAATGCTCAAAGGTACTTATCATTAAATGGTCATTGTTTTCTATGCAAAAATTTTGGACATAAGGCTATAGAATGTAGAAGAAAGAAGTAACCGGGTATTCAATGCTTTAACTGTCAAAAATTCGATCATAAAGAAAGTCATTGCAGAAGTCAATTATCTAATCTGGCTAGAAGGAATGAAATGAATAATCTATTTCATGGTTATTGCTACTTGTGCCATGGTTATGGTCACAAATCTAATAAGTGCAAATCCATGTTTCACTCAGTTAAGTCTAGGTAGAGATGTTACAAGTGCAATCAATCCAGACATTATGCTAACACATGCAAATATTTTACTCCAGAAAATTCTAAAAATAAAAAGCAGGTTGCAAAATCAGATGAATCTAAGAAGAAGACCGTCATTGTTTTGAAGAAAAAGGAAACAAGTGTGGAGAGCCCTTCTGTGGTACTGGATCCCAGTACTAGCTCTTCTAGAATATGAGCCTAATGCCTTGACTCAGGGGGAGTTTTGTAATGCATATCCTATCAGTTCCTCCTCTCAGAAGTAAGATTGTTGTGTTTTCAACATGACTAAGCTGGATCTAGGTGATGTTGCATGATGAAGGTTTATCCGACTGATTGAAAAGTGAAGTACCATTGTTGGTGTCATCGATGCATGTTTTGGTGGCAAATTCATCATGAGAAATTAAGGATAAAAGTTGGTGTTTCAAATCATTTCTCACAGTTTGCAAAGAAGAAGAAGAGGTTTTTATCGAGTGATAAAGGATTGAAGAAGTAGAGCGCAATGATGTAATTCATGTTGATTGGCAGAAAATCCAATGTTGGTATTCCGGTGAAGCTAAAGGGAGTTGAGTTGGATGAGTTTGATAATCAAAAGATGAAGGAAATGGAGCTAGGGTTAAAGGTTGATGAATTGCAGAATGAACGTGCCCTAGGTATGGATTTGTGGGGAGAATTCACCTGGTTTTCCAAAAAATAATCTATCGTGTTCCTATTGAGTCAATTCAAGGATGGAAACATCATTTTGGACAAACCCTATCCAATCACGAAGGAAGCCATTGAAGCTATCACTAGATTATGTAGAGTTGGTGATCTCCCTAGGAAGAAAATAGTGAAATATAGAGACGTGGAGGAACTTATTGGTATCGACAAAGACCCTTGAGCACTACTGATAAATACCATTTCCAATATTGTAGTAAGGTATGTTTCTTATAGTATCTCATAAAAAATCTATTTCTGAAATTGTGAAGGTTATACATCTGCTATTATTGTGTATCTTACACATAAGATAGTGAAGGAAAATCAATAGTTTGACTTGTGTATCCTAGTAATGGAAAACCTAATTGAAAATGTCAAAATTTTTGTGGTTAAGAGTTATCCCTTTCGGTTTGGATCTCTTCTCATGTGTTTAGTGTTCTACTTTCTGAATTCGTTACCCTCAAAGGAGAATGCTAAGTGGAAGTCTGACATCCTTTTTGGAAAGCAAGTTTACAGATATTTGGAATGTTTAGAGGATAAAGAAAATGCATGCAAATTTTATTTCTCATCCTTGCAGATGAATTTGTGCTTTGATGTGATAGTGTCTAGTGCTATTCCTATTAGTCATTTTGAGGAGGGTTCCTCCTTTGGTAAGAGGGAATTAGAGGTTGTGTGGTTCCCCTCTGGAACCTAAAAGGAGGAAAGTTAACACAAAAGATATCATCACTATCTCAGAAGAGAAGGAGAAGGAAGAAGAGTCTCTACTTGATATAGATAAATTTTGGACCGTGTTGGATGAAGGTGATATGAAAAGGATTGGTAAAATTTGGAATTCCTACTCTCCGGTCAGTAGGACTAAAATTGAAGAAGCCTTGGTGGAGTGTTTTCTCAAAAAGGGTATTACTATTTTTTCTATTGTTGACTCGTTATCTAATGATCTGATAGAAGTTGTTGAAGAAAGGTTGTTGTAGGAAAAATCTAAAGGAGATAAATTCCAAGCTATGATTGAAACAAGGTGTGTCACCGAGAAATGAAAGCTATTGAAACACATTGGTGAGACAAGAGAATGCCTTAAGGAGATGTTTGGCATCTACAAATACTGTCTTTGGTGGCCTACTGTTGTTGATAATTTTAGAAGCATAATTGAAGGTATTGAATCTAAATTGAATGATATTGGGAAGTGTTTCAAATCCTTCAAGGATAAATATGGATAGCAAAGAATAAGAGTTGGTGAGATTCAAGATGAGTTATTGTCTACTCAGAGATAGAGGGAAGACTTGGTTAAAACCTTCTGGTTGGTTAAAGAAATTATTGAGGTCTGGTTAGACCATCTCTCTAGGATACTTTCTGATGCAGAGGATTGTGAATGATAGTTCCTATCTCTAGAATGGTCATATTCATTTGGGATGTTGGTTCTACAAGAAAGTGTGTGTGCAAGAATGGTTTCTGCAGTACAAGCTTGGAAGAAGATTCTTCCAAATGTGAGAGAAAGGTACATGGAAAAATTTCATGTGAAAAGTATTATCTTTACTTGATTTTCTGAATGTTCTTATTTGTCCCTTTGCCTTTGATGGAAAAAAGGGGGAGAAAAGGAAGAGAAAAAAAAAAAAAAAGAGGAATTGAAGAAGAATTGAATTTCTTGACAAAGGGGAAGAGTTTGGAGTTTTTGCATTTTTTTTGTTTTTGAGTTTTTGTTGTTTTTTCATCAATGCCAAAGGGGGAGATTGTGGAGAAGTTGTTGATGTGGCATTGTTTTCATTGATTTCAAAACCTTGGATCTGAAAGGTTGTTCTCTCAATGATATACAAAAATGATCTATCTTATCATATGCTATAAAGTTGTGTAGTGTGGATGTTATCCTCAATCGAGATATAGCAAAACTTCTTTTTGGGACATCTGTTGAAGATCGATAATGCAAAATAATGAAGACTGATCTTTTTGTTTTTGGTTGTTGTGCCTAAATCTTTTTTCCCAGTATCCTTGCTATCTGTACATTCATGTAGCATGATACAAGTTTTGGTATGACTAATTGCATTTCTTCGGTTGATGCTAAAATTGATGTTGATCGAGATTTGGTCTTGGTTGTGGCACTCCTATCAATTGATGTTGATCAATATTTGGTCTTGGTTGTGGTGTTCCTATAAATTGATGATGATCAAGATTTTGTCATGGTTGTGGAATTTCCATTGGCTCCGAAATATATCTCATGTAATTCAATATTTTCTATCTATTGGTAATAATGCTATATCTTATGTATGACCTATTTATGGGTCCCAATGTAACATGGTAAGAAAATATTTATGTGCGACCTATCTTTTGGGTCTAGTGCTAGCATGCCAAGCCTTATTGAATATTTCAAGTTTTTTATTCAAGCTGACATGTTTTGCTAGGTTGACTCATTTTATTCTCCGGGTGTGTATATATACATATAAGTCGAACATCTCTTGGTATCCACATAAGAAGTGTGGAATGTGAGAATAGTGATAAGGGTGTAAAGGATTGTGTGACAAGAAAATAGAGAAGGAAGTGAAGGCAAGTGTTAGGAAGAAGCAATCTATATTGCAAAGGTTGTGCAAGGAAGGTGTGCAAAATATTCTTCACTGGATCTATTGCAGTCAAATATTGTGCTCCTGATCGTAATTGAATTCATGCATATGTAGATGCAACTTCATCAGTTCATTTTTTTTCCATTTTTGTAATTAGTGATTTTTGTATTAATCGGGCAGTGAGCCTACCAACAGTGAGCCTTATTTGTAGTGATCATTTTGGTAGTGAGCCCTTGTGAAAATCATCTTAACTTGTGCTTTATAATTGATAATTAGCATTCTCTGTGGTTTTTCCCATCTTGGGTTTCCACGTAAATTCTGGTGTTCTTTGTGCATGGTGTTGTTTAGTGCTTATCTGTTTTAATTATTCTATGGTTGGTTTAATATTTCTATGGATTAAGTAAAGAAATAAAAGTGTTTTGTGATAACTTATTCATCCCCCTCTCAATTATTTGGACTGTTTAACAAATAGAAGAGGGTTTTAGAGCCCTCTAGAGACAAGTTCAAGCATTGCAAGAGGAGTTTCATAGAGGATTTGATGTTAGAAGAAGAGATGAAAGTGAAGATGAAGTTGAAGAAGAAAATTTTGAACAACGACAAGTGGTGGTTAGAGATCCTAAAGAAGATTGAATTTTAAGGGCCATTTCCAAGATTGGAAAGAGACTAAATATTGATATTTCTACATTTTCTAAAAACCTTAACATGGAAGAGTTGATTGATTGGATCAATGATATGGAGGATTATTTTGAGTATGAGGAGGTGGAAGATCTTGAGAGGGTCAAATTTACAAAAGCCAAGTTGAAAGGTCAGGCCAGTATATGGTGAAAAGAGGTACAACTAGAATGAAATAGAAGGGGAAAAGAGAATATAATAAGATGTGATCAGATATTGGAAATGATAAAGAGAGAGTTTATTCCTATGGACTATGAGACATATTTTTTAAAGACGATGAATACAAAAGAATTCTACCATGGTTGAAGCAAGTGGGAAAATATGTCAAGGAGTATACAAAAGAATTCTACCATGTTTTGATTAGAGCGGGCCATTCTAAGGCCAACAAGGAGAAAGTTTCTCATTACATAAATGGTTTGAAGCCAAGTACTCAAGAAGAGTTGAGTTTGGTGAGAATGACTACCATTGAAGATGCATATCATTTTTCCTTGAAGGTAGAATAAAATCTAAGCATAAATTTGAAATCAAACAAAGAGGTCATTGTGGAAAGACTAGTGGATGGTCATATGGTGGCCAAAGTGAAGATCAAAAGAAAAATGAAGGATCTAGTAGTAGACAAAACCAAAAAGGAGATAGCACCTACCATCCTCATGATCAAAATAATGGAGACCAAAGAGGAAGAGGAAGAGGAAGGGGACTGAGAAGAGAAGGCTTTCCTGTAACCTATTTCTAGTGTATAGAAGGACATAAAGCATTTGAGTGTCCTCAACATTAAGGGAGGACTTATAGAAGACCTGAGGGTGATGCATGAGTTACAAATGTAGATGAAGATGTCGGGTCTTCACTTTTTGAAGATGTAGAAAGAGGAGAGGTTCTTGTTCCTAGAATAGCCTTATTCAACAAGGAGAAAAAACCAACTCAAAGGTTGTAGTTGGAGAGAAGGCATCCGAACCCATATTGGATTTCTTTGTTATAGATGGACCATAAATATTTGGTCAATGAATAGTGCTTGGTAAAGTTCAAGATTAAAAATTATCATGATGAGGTAGTGTGTGATATTATTACTATGGATGTTTGTCATATGTTTTTAGGGAGACTGTGGTAGTTTGATCAATGTGTAGTAAATGATGGACATGCAAACACCTATTCCTTGAAAAAGGATGGAGTTTTTCATAAGTTGAAGCCCCTGAAAGAGGTGGAGGGAAATGTATGTAGTAATGTCAGAATCTATTTAGATGACGGATGAAATTTTTCAGGTGTGAAGAATGAACATGTGTTATACTTTGATTCATAAATTTGATAGAGATGATGATAAAGAGATACCTGTAGAGGTTTCATATTTATTGGATGAGTTTCAAGATATTGTATTTGATAATGTACTTGAGGGTTTGTCTCTAGTGAGAATGATTAGTCATCATATGGACTTGATTCTTGGAGCCAATTTTCCAAATATGGAAGCCCATCAAATTACTCTAGTAGAGAATGGGGAGTTGAATAGACAAGTGCAAGAGGTATTACAAAGGGGATTGATTTGAGAGAGTTTGAATCCAGATGTGGTACCTACAAAGGTAGAAAAAAAAAGGATGGATAATGGAGGATGTGTACAAACTCTCAGTCCATCAACAAGATTACTATCAAGTATATATTTCCTTTGTTGAGGATGGATAACATTATGAATTGTTTGAGTGGATTTGAGTACTTAAAAAAGATATATTTCAAGAGTGGATATCACTAGATTCATATTAGAGAAGGGTATGAATGGAAGATAGCCTTAAAAACTAAGGAGGGCTTGTAGGAGTGGTTAGTAATGCATTTTGGGCTAACCAATGCACCAAACACATTCATGCGACTCATGAACGAGGTATTGAAAAAAAAATAGGTAAATTTTTTATTGTTTAATCGGATGATATTTTTATTTTTAGAAAGACATTGGAGGAGCACCTGATTCATATCCAAATATTTTTTGAGAAGCTAAGGGATGGGAAGTTGTTGATTAATTTCAAGAAGTGAATTTTGTGAAGAGAGAGTTGGTATACATGGGAATTTGTGTCTCAGTGGTGCAAGAGCACCCATAGGTTGCCATAGGTTGTTTAGGAGGTTGTCTAGGACAACTATGCAATCAAATTTAGTTCATTTGTGTGTGAGCCTTAGTGGAATTTTTGTTGTGAATTGATTAGATGAAGGTCATGTTGACCACTAAATAGGTGTCATAGGGTTCTAGCTCAAAATGAGGTTTAGGACTTTTAGGACTTTTGGAAAAAATTTGAGATGTTTCTCAATTAGAGCTAAAAGCGACCAAGAGGAGCCCAAGGGAGAGGATAACTGATTTGGTGACCCTATTTATGGGATGCCTCGGCATTGGAGTGAGGTTGGAAGCATTTGATATTGTTTAAGTTTTTCAATTCAAGAGAAAGCAATTGTGATTGTGTGTGAAATTTCTGGTTTTTGCATTAAAGTGATGTTTTAATGGATTGATTTTGGCACTGTAATTTGTGTAGGATGTAGAGTAGTTGTTCTTCGAGTATTTTGTGGCATTAGATAGTTTGTTTATTTAGTTTCAAGGATTTTTTGTAAATAGTTTGGTTTCTATACTATTGCTGGTCTGAACCAGGCAGTTTGTGAAGAATGGGGGGTTAGTTCACTTTCTCACCGTACAAATTGTACGAACCTTTGGGAATTGTTACTAGACTCCATGGTTTTACATATAGTAGGAGTTAGAGTCTTTGAAAACACAGGAGCTTTTGATGGAGTCTTCTCCTAGGCGAGCCAGAGAAGAGCCCGACTAGGAAAGACCATAGTGCAAAGCACTTAAATTGTAGAGGTGATAATTTTATGACAAATTTCCTTTTGGAGAAGGAAGATATGAGACTTACCAAGCTATGGTAAAAAGGAAAAGACTCTACCAATCCATCTGGTGAGGGAAGAGCTTAGCAAGTTGCAGAGAAGCCAAGAAAGGGCTTAAAAAGCCTAGTTTGCTCATTTTCAGGTTAGGGCTTTGTACGACTAGTTGAGCCCCAAGACCCCAATAATCTTTGAGAGGTGGGCATAGGAACTAGGAATCTCAAGAAAAGATTGGGGATTACTTGGAAGAACTTTGAGAAAAACCTTGATCCCTCAGAGAAGGAAACTTAGCTTCTAGGCCTAATAGGGGGATTTGGTGAAAGCGACCTGCAGATGGAGTTAGGTGGATACCTAATACCCCTAGTAGGATTGTTTGAGGACTTTAGAAGCACCTCCACACCTTTGTGAGAACTAATTCAAGAATTTGGAGGTTAGTAGCCTTTAGGGTGGATTAAGGGCTAAGGCTAGTGCTACAAGATTGCACCAAGTTTTGACTTGGAAGGAGGAACTTAATTGATAGTTGGGTTGGCAAGGAGAACCAGAGGATCCTAAGAAGGAAAAGATCCTATAGGTTGAAAATGGTGGAGTAAGACACCCTAGAGGTCTTCCAAGCAAGACCTAGAGCATGGATCAATGATTGATTCATCCAACCTCCCTATCAGATTGGTATCAGAGCAACAAAAGATTTGGGATTGAGTATTGTATGTCAGAGATTGAGTCTAGTGGTTCTACAATCATGGTGACAAATATAGAATTGGCCAAGAAGGTCGAAGATCAAGAGGAAGACAATAGGCTATTGAGGGAAAGAATAGCCCAACTTGAGCAAGCAATGAGTAATGTGCAGACCAAGACTGATGAGGTCAGTGATAAATTGGAAGGAAGGGTACCCAAGAGTGAAGAGGTTGCAGAGGAAGACAAGATCCCTGAACCTGACCCTATTTTGCAAGAAGAGCCTTTCTTGAAGGCATTGAAGGCTATGAGTGGAAAAGCACTTGAAGGCATACCACTGTTTAGTGGAAAATTGGAGGCGGATCTAGTCATGGATTGGATAGAGGGAATGGAAAACCATTTTGAGTGTGATGGAGTCACTGAAGCACATAAGGTAAAGGTAGAAAAATCAAGATTGAGAGGTTCAACTTTGACATGGTGGAAGTTCATTCAGACAGAGAAAGAAAAGGAAGGCAAGAAACCTATTTCCACTTGGAAGGAAATGGTTGCCAAAGTGAGAGAGGTATACATGCCATATGATTATGAAATTCAGTTGCATAAGAAAAGACAGAGCTTGAGACAAAGATACCAAGATGTAAATTCCTATACAGAGGAGTTTCAAAAACTTTGCATGAGGTCTAATGTATATGAGGATGAAAGTCTTAAGGTGGATAGATACCTTAACAGTTTGAAGTGGAACAGACAAGAGGAGATGACTCTTCGAAGTCCCAAAACAGTGCACCAATGTTATCAATTGGCTATAAATATTGAAGAGAGAAGTAAGAGGAAACAAGATCAGGCTTCCAAGAGCAGAGGAAAAGGCAGAGATCAAAGAGGACATAGAGGTGGATACCAAGGTAGAGGGACTAAACAAAGAAGTCAAGGAGATTCTAAACTCACTGAGCATGGAAGTGAAACAACTTCTAGAGCAGGTTACGACAGAGGTAGAGGATCTCAAGGAGGTTCTAATAGAGGAAGAGGTGCAGGAAAAAGTAACTCTTACTTTGCTAGCATGAAATGTTACAACTGTGGTCAAGTAGGACATTCAGTTTATAGGTGCCCGAAGAAAGCATCTTCTTCTAACATAGAAAATAGAGTAGCATATGCTCAAGAAGACACTGTGAGTGTCAAGTCATTAGAGGTTAGTCATATTGAGTCAAAAATGGGGGAGAACTTGATGTTTAGAAGGGTTCTAATCTTACAACCAGTCAAGGAGGAGCCAAAGCAAAGGAGAGCCTTATTCAGGGTGAGATGCAAAATACTTGGGAAGGTGTGCAAAGTTATAGTGGATTCAGGGTCCACTGATAACATCATCTCAGAGGAAGTAGTGAGGAAGTTAAAATTAGAAAAGATGCCCCATACTAATCCTTACAAGGTGACATGGCTGAATAAAGGGCAGAGTGTTCTTGTGAATGAGCAGACATCAGTGGAATTCTCCACTGGAGGGTACAAAGACAAACTGGTTTGTGATGTGTTGCCTATGGATGCATTCCATCTTCTATTGGGAAGGCCATGGCAATATGATAGAGGAGCTATCTATGATGGAAAGGAAAACACCATCTCATTCAAGAAGGATGGTAAAACATTCAAGTTACAATCACTATTAGATGAAGAAGAAGTGCAGTCAAAGACCCCTAGTGTCTTGTTAAGTAGTGGCAAGGAGTTTATCAGCACTCTTTAGCAAGGAGGTGAAGGATATGTTATTATGGTGCAACCCAAGGGAGAAGACAAGGCCAAGAAGACAGTTATACCATAAGAAGTCCAAAAGTTACTTGAGAAGTTCAAGGACATAGTTAGTGATGGAACACCAACAACATTACCTCCAAAGAGAGCTATCAGTCATCAAATTGACTTCATACTAGGGGCTTCATTGCCAAACAAAGCAGCTTATAAGCTCACACCAGATCAGAACCTAGAAGTGGCTAGGCAAGTGCAGGAGTTATTAGACCAAGGACTAATCAGGAAGAGCATCAATCTGTGTGTAGTGTCAGTGGTCTTAGCAACCAAGAAAGGTGGTAAGTGGAGACTTTGCACTAACTCTAGGGCTATCAATAGGATTACAATCAGATATAGGTTTCCTATTCCTAGGATAGAGGATTTGATGGACCGTCTTGGAGGGGCACAGTACTTCACTAAGTTGGATCTCAAGAGTGGATACCAGCAGATTAGAATCAAAGATGGGGATGAGTGGAAGATAGCTTTTAAGAAAATTGATGGGTTGTATGAGTGGAGAGTTATGCCATTTGGACTCTCAAATGCCCCTAGCACATTCATGAGGCTCATGAATGAAGTGCTTAAGGATTTCACAGGGATATTTGTGGTAGTGTATCTATATGATATACTCATCTTTAGTAAGACAACAGAGGAGCATTTGAAGCATGTGGAGATTGTTCTTAAAAGGTTGCAGGAGGAGAGGTTAGCCATCAACCTAGAAAAGTGTGAGTTCTTCAAACAAGAGCTTGTGTATTTGGGGTTTGTAGTATCCCAAGGATCATTGAAGATGGACCCAAGCAAGGTGGAAGCTATCCTAAATTGGCCTACACCAACCATTGGGATAGAGGTAAGGATTTTTCATGGGTTAACTTAGTTTTATAGAAAGTTTATAAGAAAATTTAGTGGCATTTGTGCACCAGTGCTTGATACTACCAAGGGTGGCCTAAAGACTAAGTTTAAATGGACTCTTGAAGCAGAGAAGGGTTTTGAGAAGTTGAAACAAGAAGTGGCAACTCAACCCATCCTTTTGTTACCTAGTTTTGATAAGCTATTCACAATGGAATGTGATGCCAGTGGAATTGCAGTAGGAGGAGTACTAAGCCAAGAAGGCAGGCCTATAGCTTTCTTTAGTGAAAAGCTCAATGAAGCTAAGAAGAAGTATTCTACCTATGACTTAGAACTATATGCTCTAGTGCAGTCTCTTAGAAAGTGGAGACATTATCTCCTACCTAAGGAGTTTGTAGTGTTTATAGATAACCACGAACTTAGCTACATCAACACACAAGAAAAGTTGAGTAATAGGCACTTGAAATGGATGGAGTACCTCTAAGCCTTCACTTTTACTATCAAACACAAGAAGGGACAGTTGAACAAGGTGGAAGATGCACTAAGTAGAAGGTTGTTGATAGTGCAAAAGATTCAATTCAAAAGCATTGGGATAAAGAGTTTCAAGGATCTCTATGGAGAAGATGAAGACTTCTCTAAAGCATATAAGGTATGTTCTAATTTTGAGAATCACTTTCACAGTCAATTCTTAGAGTATACATTACAGAGTGGACTTTTGTTCAAGGGGAATCAGTTATGTGTTCCCAAAGGTTCAATGAGAGATAATCTCATCCAGGAGAAGCACAATGGTAGTCTTAGTGGTCATTTCGGTATCAACAAGACAATGGAGTTAGTATAGAGGTTCTATTATTGGACCACGTTTCCAAGGGATGTTAGACGGTATGTGGAGCAGTGTGTAGTTTGTATGAAAGCCAAGGGGGGAGCTAGCAATGTAGGTTTGTATCAACCTCTACCTATTCCCAACAGACCATGGGAATGCATTAGCATGGACTTTGTGGTAGGACTCCCTAAAACTAAGATAGGGTTTGATAGTGTCTATGTGGTGGTAGATAGGTTCAGTAAAATGAGTCACTTTGTTCCTTGCAAGACCACCCATGACGCTAGTTATATTACTCATCTTTTCTTCAAAGAGATTGTGAGGATCCATGGATTTCCGTTGAGCATTGTATCAGACAGAGATGTGAAGTTTATGAGTCATTTTTGGAAAACTCTATGGAGCAGACTAGGTACTAACTTGTTTTTTGGATCAGCTTACCATCCTCAGACAAATGGCCAAACTGAGGTGATAAATAGAGTGTTAGGTAACCTTCTAAGATGCCTAACCAAGGAGTATGGATAGACATGAGACTTGGTCATATCACAAGCTGAATATGCCTACAATGACAATGTGAATAGGACCACGGGTAGGAGTCCTTTTGAGATAGTATATGGTATGCACTCAAGAGGTGTGTGTGATCTCAGAGATCTAGGAGCTATGGAGCATAGGAGTGGCCATGCAGAGGATTTCACTCAAACCATGAAGGAGATTAAGGAGCAAGTGAAGAAGACAATCACAGAGGCTACTCACAAGTTGAAAGCTAAGGTGGATATGTCTAGGAAATATCTCCAATTTGCAATAGGTGACTATGTCATGGTCCATCTCAACAAATCCAGATTGCAGAAAGGAGTGCCAACAAAGTTGCAAATGAAGAGAGTGGGACCATGTAAAGTGTTAGCTAAGTATGGAAAGAATGCTTACAAGGTGGAGCTTCCTGCAAACTTAAGTATTTCACCAGTGTTTAATGTGGCTAACCTGATTAAGTACAAAGGACTAGTCACTGATATGAATCTGAACAGTACATATGTCTTGGAGGATGTGAGTACTATAGTCTTACCTCCTAAGGACAAGCTGCAAGCAGAGAGAATCTTGGAATCCAGAGTGAAGAAGTCTACTCGGCACAAGGTGTACATGGAACATCACATACAGTGGAAAGACAAACCAGAGTCTAAGGCTACATGGGTGGAAGAAGCTCATTTCAAGAAATATGGTATTGATCTGTCTTTGATCTCTCCCCATATTCCTTAGTGTTTGTGCAGAGGGGGGGAGAATGGTGCAGGAGCACCCATAGGTTGCCATAGGTTGTTTAGGAGGTTGTCTAGGACAACTATGCAATCAAATTTAGTTCATTTGTGTGTGACCCTTAGTGGAATTTTTGTTGTGAATTGATTAGATGAAGGTCATGTTTACCACTGAATAGGTGTCATAGGGTTCTAGCTCAAAATGAGGTTTAGGACTTTTAGGACTTTTGGAAATTTTTTGAGATGTTGCTCAATTGGAGCTACAAGCGACCAAGAGGAGCCCAAGGGAGAGGATAAATGATTTGGTGACCCTATTTATGGGATGCCTCGGCATTGGAGTGAGGTTGGAAGCATTTGATATTGTTTAAGTTTTTCAATTCAAGAGAAAGCAATTGTGATTGTGTGTGAAATTTCTGGTTTTTGCATTAAAGTGATGTTTTAATGGATTGATTTTGGCACTGTAATTTGTGTAGGATGTAGAGTAGTTGTTCTTCGAGTATTGTGTGGAATTAGATAGTTTGTTTATTCAATTTCAAGCATTGTTTGTAAATAGTTTGGTTTCTATACTGTTGCTGGTCTGAACGAGGCAGTTTGTGAAGAATGGGGGGTTAGTTCACTTTCCCACCGTACAAATTGTACGGCCCTTTGGGAATTGTGACTAGACTCCATGGTTGTACATATGGTATGAGTTAGATTTTTTGAAAGCATAGGAGCTTTTGATGGAGTCTTCTCCTAGGCGAGCCAAAGAAGAGCCCGGCTAGGAAAGACCATAGTGCAGAGCACTTAAATTACAGAGGTGATAATTTAATGACAAATTTCATTTTGGAGAAGGAAGATATGAGACTTACCAAACTATTGTAAAAAGGAAAAGACTCTACCAATCCATCTGGTGAGGGAAGAGCTTAGCAAGTTGCAGAGAAGTTAGGAAAGGGCTTAAAAAGCCTAGTTTGCTCATTTTCAGGTTAGGGCTTTGTATGGCCAGTTGAGGCCCGAGACCCCAATAATCTTTGAGAGGTGGGAATAGGAACCAGGAATCCCAAGAAAATATTGGGGGTTACTTGGAAGAACTTTGAGAAAAACCCTGATCCCTCGGAGAAGGAAACCTAGCTTCTAGGCCTAATAGGGGGGGTTTGGTGAAAGTGACCTGCAGATGGAGTTAGGTGGATCCCTAATACCCCTAGTAGGATGGTTTGAGGACTTTAGAAGCACCTCCATAGCTCTGTAAAAACTAATTCAAGAATTTGGAGTTTAGTGGCCTTTAGGGTGGATTAAGGGCTAAGGCTAGTGCTACAAGATTGCACCAAGTTTTGACTTGGAAGGAGGAACTTAATTGATAGTTGGGTTGGCAAGGAGAACCAGGGGATCCTAAGAAGGAAAAGGTCCTATAGGTTGCAAGTGGTGGAGTAAGACACCCTAGAGGTCTTCCAAGCAAGACCTAGAGCATGGATCAGTGATTGATTCATCCAACCTCCCTATCACTTATCATATGGTATGAGGATGGACCAAGAGAAAGTGGAAGCTATCATTAAATGACCTACATCAAGGAGTGCTACGAAGGTGAGAGATATTTTCATGGTTTAATAAGTTTTTATATAAAGTTTATCAAAGGTTTCAATAGTATTTGTGCACCCCTAACTGAAACAATGAGAGGGGATAGAAAATATTTAAGATGGGCTACAGGGTTACTAGTGAAGAGTTTTGATATGTTGAAGAAGAAAGTCATACAAAAACTTGTTTTGGAACTTCCAGATTTCAACAAGGTATTTTAGGTAGATTATGATGTTCTAGTGGTAATACCATTGGAGCTATTTTGAGTCAAGAAGGTAAATCTATTGCTTACTTTAGTGAAAGTTGAATGTTGCAAAGAATACTTATTTTTTTATGATTAGGAGTTTTATGCTATAGCTCAGGCTTTGAAGAAATGGAGACACTATTTGTTGCCAAAATATTTTATTTTATTTATTGATCATCAAGCTTTACAATATTTTAATAGTCAAGGGAAGTTGAATCAAAGACATTTGAAATGATTTAAATTTTTACAAAGTTATACATTTGATTTGAAGCATAGGAGTGGAATATCAAACAAAGTTACAAATGTGTTAAGTAGGAGGAAAAATTTGTTAACATAAGTGTAGATTGAACTTGTTGGGTTCAATGAACTCAAGATCTAGTACCTTGAGGATCTTGATTTTGTAGAGGCCTAGAGAGATTGCATGGATCCTATCACTTTGGATAGTACAAGATGGTTGGATTTCATAATCCAATATGGTATGTTGTTTAGAGGAAGCCAGTTGTGCATTCCAAGGAGTTCCATGAAAGAGAATCAGATCAAGGAGAAGCATAGTGGAGGATTGGCTAGACACTTTGATCAAGATAAGACCATTGGTATTGTTAGTGAGCATTATTATTGGCTGTATTTCCAACAAGATGTGAAGAATTTTGTGTTGAGGGTATGTGCAGGATCATCATGGAAAAACAGGGCCTTAAGTGGCGATGAAAATTCAGAAAATTAGAGTTAGGAAACTTGATGTAAAAATTTTAATATGTTGTCTATATTATTTCAAAAATATGTAAGAATAGAATTTGTATAAAATTTAATATAGCTTCTAAACTACTAGGTTTATTTTAAAAAAAAAAAAATCTATTTGGTGAAAATTTGAAATTTCAATGCAGTAGTACTTAAATTTTAGGGAAAAAATAAGAAGTAGGTGTCTATCTGACCATCCCAACCACAATAAAATGATAATATTTTTAATAATATTTTTTATATAAGTATAGGAATCATGTCCCGATGTGATGCATATTTTTTTGTAATTTTTTTCCAAATAAATAATTAATTATGAATTTTTTATTACAACTTTTAAAAAATACAAAAAATTGTATGTCTGACCACCTTAACTTGGTCAAAAATTCATGAAATTCAATTTTTTTTTTTTTATCCTATAGTATGCAAAGCATAGAATGTGATACATGCTTTGGATTCAAAAAATGTGATACCGTTTGAAAGCTATAGATGTTTTTCAATTAGCTTATCAATAAGGACTTTAGTCGTAATTCAATTAGAAAATGAATAATAATTATTTATTAAATTCAAAGTAAAGCATAATTTATATTGGTGGAAAGCTAAGAATCTCCTTTAAAAACCCTTTTCGTTTCATCAATTTTGGGTAAAAAAAAAGTCGTCAACCACATGGGCCATCATATCACTTACATATCACCACTTTTTGGCCCATCATGATCCTGGACATACCCTAGAGTTGCAGAGTATGTTAGATGACAAAAAGAGCAAGTCAAATATTGGGTTATATTAGCCATTACCTATATTAGAGAGGCCATGGGAGGACATCAGTATGGATTTTTTTCTTGGTTTACTAAGGGCACAAAGAGGACATGTTTCAATATTTGTGTTGGTGGAAATATTTTCTAAGATGGCACATTTTATTACTTGTAAGAAGACTAATGATGTTTCTCATGTTGTAGAGTTGTTTTTCAAGGAGGTGGTGAGACTACATGGTCTACCTAAGAGCATGGTTTCAGATTGAGATACCAAGTTTGTTGGCCATTTTTGGAGGATATTATGGAAGAAGTTGAAGATATATTTAAAGATTGGTTCTACATGCACCATCCACAAACGGATGGACAAACAAAAGTTGTGAATAGGAGTTTGGGTAACCTACTATGATGCTTGAAAAGAGATAAATCCAAGGGATGGTATTTTATTTTACCATAAGCAAAATTTTCCTACAACCATTATGTCAACAAGAGCACTAGTAAATCACCATTCAAATTGTATATGGGAGTAGTCCAAGGAATGCTTTAGAGTTAAGGAATATGGACAAGGGAGAAAAGATGAGTGTCGAAGCTAAAGACTTTGTTGAGTACCTAAATAATTTGTATGAAGAGGTGAGAAATCATATTAATAAGATAAATATTTAGTACAAGGCTAAGGTAGATCAAAAGAGGAGATAAAAGGAATTTCAGGTTGGAGATGAAGTCATGGTTCACTTGAGGAAAGAGATATTTCTATTTGGTACATACAATAAGTTAAAGATGAAGAAGTTTGGACTATATAAAATCTTGAAGAAGCATGATTTAGGAAATTATTATGAGGTAGATATGCCGAGTGGGATAAAAAATTCTCCTATGTTTAATATTTCAAATTTGATAGAGTATCATGAACGAGGTCCAGAGGATGGACTAACAAATGCATAGTGGAAAATTCTAGCACCTACTTTAGAAAAGGAGGAGATAGAATAAAGTTTGGATAGTCATGTGGGTAGAAGCACAAGAAATAGACAATATGTAGAGTACTTGGTGAAATGGAGAGGAAGGAATTTTGAAGATTCACCATGGCTATCTGAGGCTAAGGTTAACCATCATGGTTTCTCTCTAACTCTTGAGAAGTGACAGGGCCATTTTTCAAATTACCTCGGGTGTTTAGTGCAAGAGCATTTGGGGTGTAAGAGAAATCTTGCATCACCCCCCCAAAAAAAAGTTGTTCTTTTTTCAATAAGGGCTAAATTTGGTAGGGTTACTATTTTTAGAAAATTTGTATTTATGCACATATCGACATAAAATCTTACAAAGACCTCCAAAATGGTGAACTGAAGCTAATGATGAAGAAATCACTTTAATTTCATTTGTCATTTGTGAGATATTAAAATTGTAATTTCTAAAATCCTGTTAAAATAATTCAAGTCAAATTTGAAGCACTTAGAGGCTCTAGATGGGCCCAAAAGTTGGCAAAAACCAAAATATACCTTTAGGTACTATTTTGTGGACAAGCGTCTTCTTGAGAGATTTCTAATGATATATTATAATTGAAAACCAATGGTCAGATCAAAAGTTATGATCCCAGGAAGTTGTACTACCAAAATTAATAAAATTTGGAAATATCTTCTTGAGGATGTTACACTTTCTAGAAGATGCTAAGGTGGTTACATATTCCAGATAAATGATGCAAATGATGGTTATAGTGGAGGGGAGAGTCTTGTAGATTGTGACTCCTATTTACAAATTTGTAGATTTATGTAATCAAAAAGCCCATGTGATGTTAGTGGGAATATTGTAATTTCATTTTAATTCCAATGGTAATAGAAAATATGTGCTTCATTCTTGCATTTTGTTTGTGCAATTGTCTTTTTTTGTTGTGAGTTTCAAATTGTAAGGGGAGTACTCTTCACAATAATAGAATTCTAGAGATTAGATATTTTACAAATTCTATTATAACTATCCTTGGGAAACCTTTGGGCTCATCATATCACATGCTAGAGAGAAAGGCAATTTATAATACTTGTGTCTATGTGGAAATTATTGTTAATAGTCCTTTGCATGATTATATAGAGAATATATTAGCATTTATGCATTGGATTCAAAAGTTAGATTATGATTTTTTCCGTTTTAGATTTGATTTATGTCATACCTATGGGGATGTTCAAATAAATTACCTAGAGAAAATATCAAATTCTCTCAACCCTTTTCCAAAGTTATATATGCCTAAAACTAATGCTAAAGGGAAAACCCCTACTTGCATGGAGATGATTGAATCAAATGGGTTTATTTTAGTAAGGTCTCATAATAAATCAAGGAATGAG
>CM021102.1:403251157-403286085 GCA_007115665.2 Sequoiadendron giganteum | reverse complement strand
GAAAAGCACTTGAAGGCGTACCACTGTTTAGTGGGAAATTGGAAGCTGATCTAGTAATGGATTGTATAGAGGGAATGGAAAACCATTTTGAGTGTGATGGAGTCACTGAAGCACATAAGGTAAAGGTGGCCAAATCAAGATTGAGAGGTTCAACTTTGACATGGTGGAAGTTCATTCAGACAGAGAGAGAAAAGGAAGGCAAGAAACCTATTTCCACTTGGAAGGGAATGGTTGCCAAGGTGAGAGAGGCATACATGCCAGATGATTATGAAATTCAGTTGCATAAGAAAAGACAGAGCTTGAGACAAAGAGACCAAGATGTAAATTCCTATACAGTGGAGTTTCAAAAACTTTGCATGAGGTCTAATGTATCTAAGGATGAAAGTATTAAGGTGGCTAGATACCTTAACGGTTTGAAGTGGAACATTCAAGAGGAGATGACTCTTCTAAGTCTCATAATAGTGCACCAATGTTATCAATTGGCTATAAAAATTGAAGAGAGAAGTAAGAGGAAACAAGATCAGGCTTCCAAGAGCAGAGGAAAAGGCAGAGATCAAAGAGGACATAGAGGTGGATATCAAGGTAGAGGGACTGAACAAAGAAGTCAGGGAGAGTCTAAAATCACAGAGCATGGAAGTGAAACAACTTCTAGAGGAGGTTATGGCAGAGGTAGAGGATCTCAAGGAGGTTCTAATAAAGCAAGAGGTGCAGGCAGAAGCAACTCCTACTTTGCTAGCATGAAATGTTACAACTGTGGTCAAGTAGGACGTCCTGCTTATAGGTGCCCGGAGAAAGCATCTTCTTCTACCACATAAAAGAGAGTAGCATATGCTCAAGAAGACACTATGAGTGTCAAATCACCAGAGGTTAATCATATTGAATCAGAAATGGGGAGAACTTGATGTTTAGAAGGGTTCTAATTAGACAACTAGTCAAGGAAGAGCCAAAGCAAAGGAGAGCCTTGTTCAGAGTGAGATGCAAAATACTTGGGAAGGTGTGCAAAGTCATAGTGGATTTAGGGTCTACGAACAACATCATCTCAGAGGAAGTAGTGAGGAAGTTAAAGTTGGAGAAGGAGCCCAATACTAATCCTTACAGGGTGACATGGTTGAATAAAGGGCAAAGTGTTCTTGTGAATGAGCAGACAACAGTGGAATTCTCCATTGGAGGATAGAAAGAAAAATTGGTTTGTGATGTGCTACCTATGGATGAATGCCATCTTCTATTGGGCAGGCCATGGCAATATGATAGAGGATCCATCTATGATGGAAAGGAGAACACCATCTCATTCAAGAAGGATGGTAGAAAATTCAAATTACAGTCACTATTGGATGAAGAGGAAGTACAGTCAAAGACCCCTAGTGTCTTGTTAAGTAGTGGCAAGGAGTTCATCAATACTCTTCAGCAAGGAGGTGAAGGATATGTTATCTTGGTGCAACCCAAGGAAGAAGACAAGACTAAGAAGACAGTTATACCAGAAGAAGTCCAAAAGTTGCTTGTGAAGTTCAAGGACATAGTCAGTGATGGAACACCAACAAAATTACCTCCCAAGAGAGCTATTAGTCATCAAATTGACTTCATACCAGGGGATTCATTTCCAAACAAAGCATCTTACAAGCTCACCCCAGATCAGAACCTAGAAGTAGCTAGGCAAGTGTAGGAGTTATTAGACCAAGGACTAACCGGAAGAGTATCAGTCCATGTGTAGTACCAGTGGTCTTAGCATCCAAGAAAGGTGGTAAGTGGAGACTTTGCACTGAATCTAGAGCTATCAATAGGATTACAATCAGATATAGGTTTCCTATTCCTAGGATTGAGGATTTTATGGATTGTCTTGGAGGAGCTCAGTACTACACTAAGTTGGACCTCAAGAGTGGATACCACCAGATTAGAATCAAAGATGGGGATGAATGGAAGACAAATTTTAAGACAACTGATGGGTTATATGAGTGGAGAGTTATGCCATTTGGCCTCTCTAATGCCCCTAGCACATTCATGAGGCTCATGAATGAAGTGCTTAAAGATTTCACAGGGGTATTTGTTGTAGTGTATCTAGATGATATACTCATCTTTAGCAAGATAACAGAGGATCACTTGAAGCATGTGGAGATGGTACTTAAAAGGTTGCAGGAGGAGAGGTTAGCCATCAACCTAGAAAAGTGTGAGTTCTTCAAACAAGAGCTTGTGTATTTGGGGTTTGTAGTATCCCAAGGATCATTGAAGATGGACCCAAGCAAGGTGGAAGCTATCCTAAATTGGCCTACACCAACCATTGGGATAGAGGTAAGGATTTTTCATGGGTTAACTTAGTTTTATAGAAAGTTTATAAGAAAATTTAGTGGCATTTGTGCACCAGTGCTTGATACTACCAAGGGTGGCCTAAAGACTAAGTTTAAATGGACTCTTGAAGCAGAGAAGGGTTTTGAGAAGTTGAAACAAGAAGTGGCAACTCAACCCATCCTTTTGTTACCTAGTTTTGATAAGCTATTCACAATGGAATGTGATGCCAGTGGAATTGCAGTAGGAGGAGTACTAAGCCAAGAAGGCAGGCCTATAGCTTTCTTTAGTGAAAAGCTCAATGAAGCTAAGAAGAAGTATTCTACCTATGACTTAGAACTATATGCTCTAGTGCAGTCTCTTAGAAAGTGGAGACATTATCTCCTACCTAAGGAGTTTGTAGTGTTTATAGATAACCACGAACTTAGCTACATCAACACACAAGAAAAGTTGAGTAATAGGCACTTGAAATGGATGGAGTACCTCTAAGCCTTCACTTTTACTATCAAACACAAGAAGGGACAGTTGAACAAGGTGGAAGATGCACTAAGTAGAAGGTTGTTGATAGTGCAAAAGATTCAATTCAAAAGCATTGGGATAAAGAGTTTCAAGGATCTCTATGGAGAAGATGAAGACTTCTCTAAAGCATATAAGGTATGTTCTAATTTTGAGAATCACTTTCACAGTCAATTCTTAGAGTATACATTACAGAGTGGACTTTTGTTCAAGGGGAATCAGTTATGTGTTCCCAAAGGTTCAATGAGAGATAATCTCATCCAGGAGAAGCACAATGGTAGTCTTAGTGGTCATTTCGGTATCAACAAGACAATGGAGTTAGTATAGAGGTTCTATTATTGGACCACGTTTCCAAGGGATGTTAGACGGTATGTGGAGCAGTGTGTAGTTTGTATGAAAGCCAAGGGGGGAGCTAGCAATGTAGGTTTGTATCAACCTCTACCTATTCCCAACAGACCATGGGAATGCATTAGCATGGACTTTGTGGTAGGACTCCCTAAAACTAAGATAGGGTTTGATAGTGTCTATGTGGTGGTAGATAGGTTCAGTAAAATGAGTCACTTTGTTCCTTGCAAGACCACCCATGACGCTAGTTATATTACTCATCTTTTCTTCAAAGAGATTGTGAGGATCCATGGATTTCCGTTGAGCATTGTATCAGACAGAGATGTGAAGTTTATGAGTCATTTTTGGAAAACTCTATGGAGCAGACTAGGTACTAACTTGTTTTTTGGATCAGCTTACCATCCTCAGACAAATGGCCAAACTGAGGTGATAAATAGAGTGTTAGGTAACCTTCTAAGATGCCTAACCAAGGAGTATGGATAGACATGAGACTTGGTCATATCACAAGCTGAATATGCCTACAATGACAATGTGAATAGGACCACGGGTAGGAGTCCTTTTGAGATAGTATATGGTATGCACTCAAGAGGTGTGTGTGATCTCAGAGATCTAGGAGCTATGGAGCATAGGAGTGGCCATGCAGAGGATTTCACTCAAACCATGAAGGAGATTAAGGAGCAAGTGAAGAAGACAATCACAGAGGCTACTCACAAGTTGAAAGCTAAGGTGGATATGTCTAGGAAATATCTCCAATTTGCAATAGGTGACTATGTCATGGTCCATCTCAACAAATCCAGATTGCAGAAAGGAGTGCCAACAAAGTTGCAAATGAAGAGAGTGGGACCATGTAAAGTGTTAGCTAAGTATGGAAAGAATGCTTACAAGGTGGAGCTTCCTGCAAACTTAAGTATTTCACCAGTGTTTAATGTGGCTAACCTGATTAAGTACAAAGGACTAGTCACTGATATGAATCTGAACAGTACATATGTCTTGGAGGATGTGAGTACTATAGTCTTACCTCCTAAGGACAAGCTGCAAGCAGAGAGAATCTTGGAATCCAGAGTGAAGAAGTCTACTCGGCACAAGGTGTACATGGAACATCACATACAGTGGAAAGACAAACCAGAGTCTAAGGCTACATGGGTGGAAGAAGCTCATTTCAAGAAATATGGTATTGATCTGTCTTTGATCTCTCCCCATATTCCTTAGTGTTTGTGCAGAGGGGGGGAGAATGGTGCAGGAGCACCCATAGGTTGCCATAGGTTGTTTAGGAGGTTGTCTAGGACAACTATGCAATCAAATTTAGTTCATTTGTGTGTGACCCTTAGTGGAATTTTTGTTGTGAATTGATTAGATGAAGGTCATGTTTACCACTGAATAGGTGTCATAGGGTTCTAGCTCAAAATGAGGTTTAGGACTTTTAGGACTTTTGGAAATTTTTTGAGATGTTGCTCAATTGGAGCTACAAGCGACCAAGAGGAGCCCAAGGGAGAGGATAAATGATTTGGTGACCCTATTTATGGGATGCCTCGGCATTGGAGTGAGGTTGGAAGCATTTGATATTGTTTAAGTTTTTCAATTCAAGAGAAAGCAATTGTGATTGTGTGTGAAATTTCTGGTTTTTGCATTAAAGTGATGTTTTAATGGATTGATTTTGGCACTGTAATTTGTGTAGGATGTAGAGTAGTTGTTCTTCGAGTATTGTGTGGAATTAGATAGTTTGTTTATTCAATTTCAAGCATTGTTTGTAAATAGTTTGGTTTCTATACTGTTGCTGGTCTGAACGAGGCAGTTTGTGAAGAATGGGGGGTTAGTTCACTTTCCCACCGTACAAATTGTACGGCCCTTTGGGAATTGTGACTAGACTCCATGGTTGTACATATGGTATGAGTTAGATTTTTTGAAAGCATAGGAGCTTTTGATGGAGTCTTCTCCTAGGCGAGCCAAAGAAGAGCCCGGCTAGGAAAGACCATAGTGCAGAGCACTTAAATTACAGAGGTGATAATTTAATGACAAATTTCATTTTGGAGAAGGAAGATATGAGACTTACCAAACTATTGTAAAAAGGAAAAGACTCTACCAATCCATCTGGTGAGGGAAGAGCTTAGCAAGTTGCAGAGAAGTTAGGAAAGGGCTTAAAAAGCCTAGTTTGCTCATTTTCAGGTTAGGGCTTTGTATGGCCAGTTGAGGCCCGAGACCCCAATAATCTTTGAGAGGTGGGAATAGGAACCAGGAATCCCAAGAAAATATTGGGGGTTACTTGGAAGAACTTTGAGAAAAACCCTGATCCCTCGGAGAAGGAAACCTAGCTTCTAGGCCTAATAGGGGGGGTTTGGTGAAAGTGACCTGCAGATGGAGTTAGGTGGATCCCTAATACCCCTAGTAGGATGGTTTGAGGACTTTAGAAGCACCTCCATAGCTCTGTAAAAACTAATTCAAGAATTTGGAGTTTAGTGGCCTTTAGGGTGGATTAAGGGCTAAGGCTAGTGCTACAAGATTGCACCAAGTTTTGACTTGGAAGGAGGAACTTAATTGATAGTTGGGTTGGCAAGGAGAACCAGGGGATCCTAAGAAGGAAAAGGTCCTATAGGTTGCAAGTGGTGGAGTAAGACACCCTAGAGGTCTTCCAAGCAAGACCTAGAGCATGGATCAGTGATTGATTCATCCAACCTCCCTATCACTTATCATATGGTATGAGGATGGACCAAGAGAAAGTGGAAGCTATCATTAAATGACCTACATCAAGGAGTGCTACGAAGGTGAGAGATATTTTCATGGTTTAATAAGTTTTTATATAAAGTTTATCAAAGGTTTCAATAGTATTTGTGCACCCCTAACTGAAACAATGAGAGGGGATAGAAAATATTTAAGATGGGCTACAGGGTTACTAGTGAAGAGTTTTGATATGTTGAAGAAGAAAGTCATACAAAAACTTGTTTTGGAACTTCCAGATTTCAACAAGGTATTTTAGGTAGATTATGATGTTCTAGTGGTAATACCATTGGAGCTATTTTGAGTCAAGAAGGTAAATCTATTGCTTACTTTAGTGAAAGTTGAATGTTGCAAAGAATACTTATTTTTTTATGATTAGGAGTTTTATGCTATAGCTCAGGCTTTGAAGAAATGGAGACACTATTTGTTGCCAAAATATTTTATTTTATTTATTGATCATCAAGCTTTACAATATTTTAATAGTCAAGGGAAGTTGAATCAAAGACATTTGAAATGATTTAAATTTTTACAAAGTTATACATTTGATTTGAAGCATAGGAGTGGAATATCAAACAAAGTTACAAATGTGTTAAGTAGGAGGAAAAATTTGTTAACATAAGTGTAGATTGAACTTGTTGGGTTCAATGAACTCAAGATCTAGTACCTTGAGGATCTTGATTTTGTAGAGGCCTAGAGAGATTGCATGGATCCTATCACTTTGGATAGTACAAGATGGTTGGATTTCATAATCCAATATGGTATGTTGTTTAGAGGAAGCCAGTTGTGCATTCCAAGGAGTTCCATGAAAGAGAATCAGATCAAGGAGAAGCATAGTGGAGGATTGGCTAGACACTTTGATCAAGATAAGACCATTGGTATTGTTAGTGAGCATTATTATTGGCTGTATTTCCAACAAGATGTGAAGAATTTTGTGTTGAGGGTATGTGCAGGATCATCATGGAAAAACAGGGCCTTAAGTGGCGATGAAAATTCAGAAAATTAGAGTTAGGAAACTTGATGTAAAAATTTTAATATGTTGTCTATATTATTTCAAAAATATGTAAGAATAGAATTTGTATAAAATTTAATATAGCTTCTAAACTACTAGGTTTATTTTAAAAAAAAAAAAATCTATTTGGTGAAAATTTGAAATTTCAATGCAGTAGTACTTAAATTTTAGGGAAAAAATAAGAAGTAGGTGTCTATCTGACCATCCCAACCACAATAAAATGATAATATTTTTAATAATATTTTTTATATAAGTATAGGAATCATGTCCCGATGTGATGCATATTTTTTTGTAATTTTTTTCCAAATAAATAATTAATTATGAATTTTTTATTACAACTTTTAAAAAATACAAAAAATTGTATGTCTGACCACCTTAACTTGGTCAAAAATTCATGAAATTCAATTTTTTTTTTTTTATCCTATAGTATGCAAAGCATAGAATGTGATACATGCTTTGGATTCAAAAAATGTGATACCGTTTGAAAGCTATAGATGTTTTTCAATTAGCTTATCAATAAGGACTTTAGTCGTAATTCAATTAGAAAATGAATAATAATTATTTATTAAATTCAAAGTAAAGCATAATTTATATTGGTGGAAAGCTAAGAATCTCCTTTAAAAACCCTTTTCGTTTCATCAATTTTGGGTAAAAAAAAAGTCGTCAACCACATGGGCCATCATATCACTTACATATCACCACTTTTTGGCCCATCATGATCCTGGACATACCCTAGAGTTGCAGAGTATGTTAGATGACAAAAAGAGCAAGTCAAATATTGGGTTATATTAGCCATTACCTATATTAGAGAGGCCATGGGAGGACATCAGTATGGATTTTTTTCTTGGTTTACTAAGGGCACAAAGAGGACATGTTTCAATATTTGTGTTGGTGGAAATATTTTCTAAGATGGCACATTTTATTACTTGTAAGAAGACTAATGATGTTTCTCATGTTGTAGAGTTGTTTTTCAAGGAGGTGGTGAGACTACATGGTCTACCTAAGAGCATGGTTTCAGATTGAGATACCAAGTTTGTTGGCCATTTTTGGAGGATATTATGGAAGAAGTTGAAGATATATTTAAAGATTGGTTCTACATGCACCATCCACAAACGGATGGACAAACAAAAGTTGTGAATAGGAGTTTGGGTAACCTACTATGATGCTTGAAAAGAGATAAATCCAAGGGATGGTATTTTATTTTACCATAAGCAAAATTTTCCTACAACCATTATGTCAACAAGAGCACTAGTAAATCACCATTCAAATTGTATATGGGAGTAGTCCAAGGAATGCTTTAGAGTTAAGGAATATGGACAAGGGAGAAAAGATGAGTGTCGAAGCTAAAGACTTTGTTGAGTACCTAAATAATTTGTATGAAGAGGTGAGAAATCATATTAATAAGATAAATATTTAGTACAAGGCTAAGGTAGATCAAAAGAGGAGATAAAAGGAATTTCAGGTTGGAGATGAAGTCATGGTTCACTTGAGGAAAGAGATATTTCTATTTGGTACATACAATAAGTTAAAGATGAAGAAGTTTGGACTATATAAAATCTTGAAGAAGCATGATTTAGGAAATTATTATGAGGTAGATATGCCGAGTGGGATAAAAAATTCTCCTATGTTTAATATTTCAAATTTGATAGAGTATCATGAACGAGGTCCAGAGGATGGACTAACAAATGCATAGTGGAAAATTCTAGCACCTACTTTAGAAAAGGAGGAGATAGAATAAAGTTTGGATAGTCATGTGGGTAGAAGCACAAGAAATAGACAATATGTAGAGTACTTGGTGAAATGGAGAGGAAGGAATTTTGAAGATTCACCATGGCTATCTGAGGCTAAGGTTAACCATCATGGTTTCTCTCTAACTCTTGAGAAGTGACAGGGCCATTTTTCAAATTACCTCGGGTGTTTAGTGCAAGAGCATTTGGGGTGTAAGAGAAATCTTGCATCACCCCCCCAAAAAAAAGTTGTTCTTTTTTCAATAAGGGCTAAATTTGGTAGGGTTACTATTTTTAGAAAATTTGTATTTATGCACATATCGACATAAAATCTTACAAAGACCTCCAAAATGGTGAACTGAAGCTAATGATGAAGAAATCACTTTAATTTCATTTGTCATTTGTGAGATATTAAAATTGTAATTTCTAAAATCCTGTTAAAATAATTCAAGTCAAATTTGAAGCACTTAGAGGCTCTAGATGGGCCCAAAAGTTGGCAAAAACCAAAATATACCTTTAGGTACTATTTTGTGGACAAGCGTCTTCTTGAGAGATTTCTAATGATATATTATAATTGAAAACCAATGGTCAGATCAAAAGTTATGATCCCAGGAAGTTGTACTACCAAAATTAATAAAATTTGGAAATATCTTCTTGAGGATGTTACACTTTCTAGAAGATGCTAAGGTGGTTACATATTCCAGATAAATGATGCAAATGATGGTTATAGTGGAGGGGAGAGTCTTGTAGATTGTGACTCCTATTTACAAATTTGTAGATTTATGTAATCAAAAAGCCCATGTGATGTTAGTGGGAATATTGTAATTTCATTTTAATTCCAATGGTAATAGAAAATATGTGCTTCATTCTTGCATTTTGTTTGTGCAATTGTCTTTTTTTGTTGTGAGTTTCAAATTGTAAGGGGAGTACTCTTCACAATAATAGAATTCTAGAGATTAGATATTTTACAAATTCTATTATAACTATCCTTGGGAAACCTTTGGGCTCATCATATCACATGCTAGAGAGAAAGGCAATTTATAATACTTGTGTCTATGTGGAAATTATTGTTAATAGTCCTTTGCATGATTATATAGAGAATATATTAGCATTTATGCATTGGATTCAAAAGTTAGATTATGATTTTTTCCGTTTTAGATTTGATTTATGTCATACCTATGGGGATGTTCAAATAAATTACCTAGAGAAAATATCAAATTCTCTCAACCCTTTTCCAAAGTTATATATGCCTAAAACTAATGCTAAAGGGAAAACCCCTACTTGCATGGAGATGATTGAATCAAATGGGTTTATTTTAGTAAGGTCTCATAATAAATCAAGGAATGAGATATGTTAAAAAAAATATTTACCAAAGGGTCAATCTAATATAACATATTTGTTAATTTATACTTTTGAGGATCTTGACTTTAATTTGATTGAGAAGACTCTTACTAGTTGGTATTTGGTGTTCTCCTTGATTCTACCTTGTTCCTAACACCAAAAACTCAAAATCTCTCTAATGTATACTATTTTCCTAGGGAAGGGACTTCTCTTCCTCTAAGTGTTATGAAATTATTTTCTCAAAGTGAAAAGAATATTATGAAATAATCCTTTAGCATTAAAGGGATATTGAAAAATGAAGGACAATGTGATCCTTTGATTAAAATGGATATTAATAAAGAATGTTTTAAAAAAATATTTTGCTAAAAAAGAGGAACAAATTTATTTATTAAATAATCAATAATGAGAACCTTTGTGCAAGGGAATGTTGGATTTAAATCCACCCTTTAAGGCTTATATACATAATTTATGTGAGACTTGGAAGTTGGGAATGTAGATCACTCAAGGAAGAAGAAGGTGGTTTAGTGGTCTATGGACATTAGAGAAGGGAGAACATAGAGTGTGTCCAATGCAGGGTACAAAGTACACTTAAGATTGTCTTTCTTAGGGCTTTGGTGTGAGTAGGCACATATTTTTACATAGGTTCTCCATTGTGTGCTATAGCTATGAGAGTCAATACCACTAAAAAATTCCTAGGCTGAGTGACATTTCCAATGTTATTTAGATAAGTACTAAACATTATTATTCAAATATATTTATAAATTTAATTAAATAAGATGGATTTGATTTAATTAAATTCTTTAAATATGTTAGGTGCTCCTTTTTTATTATATTCATTTTGTTGGATTACCAATTTATATATTGATGATGGTGTTCTTAATGTGCTTAAGTGTTGAGATAGTTAACATAGATAAATGAGAATTTTGTTCATTTGTATCTAAATTATAGATATACCTTTTAATATTTTAAATTAATTAATAACAATGATAAAACAATTAACACATACAATTATCTTCGATATAGTAAATTTATTTGATTTTATACTTGCAGAAAAGTAGTATTATATTTTGATATTAGAGCCAAGTTATAGAGATGGGATTTTGCATCACTAGTAGGACTAATTAAGAATTGAATTAAGTAGTTAAAATTAATTAAACAATAAAATTTAGATTAGTTATAGTTGAGAATGGATTTAGTGATAAGATACATAAAAGGTTTACATGCATAGTTAAACTTTTATCAATTTTATGTTGTTTAAACAAGAAAATTATTTTATTTGATTATGATCAATGATTACAAATTAGAATTGACGACGAATCTACATTATGGATCATACAATGTAGTTTGAAAAGAGACCATACTAGTACTAGACTAGGTTGTACCCATAGTTTAGTGCAAATATAATTTGTAATGTAATGCACTAATTATGCACTTGTCCTTTTTTAATGTAACATATGCTCCATTCTTTGATTTTTTCTTTTAAAAAAGGGGTTGTGTTGAAAAGCATAATAGTCCTAATACAAATAAAAGATGTTAAATTCTTTAATGTAAGTCAAAATCCTTTGTTAGTGGTTTAAAATCAAAGATACACCCAAGCAATTAACATAAAATTTAAGACATAATTTGCTAATATAGCTTCCTAGTGCTGCAAGGTGGGTTGAGTACTTTATACCATGTTCTCCTATTAAGTAGATATGAAGTAGGGCATGTTTTCTTTCTCAATTGCAATAAATTCCCGATTACTAATAATCTTAAAAAACATGCATTAAATATTTCCAAGCCTTAATGAATGTTTTTAAGTGAATCTTGAAAAAAAATACAAACTTTAAAAATAGCCTTTACCATTCTATGTGTTGCTATTATTAACTTAGTGAATATTTTCTATACATTTTCCTTAGAATGGCCTCCAAAGTTTTACAAACAAGAATGTTTGAAGAAGTGTCTGAAATTGAAGTCCAACTCCAAAAAACTAGATTATGACAAAAAAAACTACCATACAATTTGTTGCTTTGAATATTTTTTAATAGAAGTATACATGATCTTATTCTAGCACTATTTTTTTTTTTCTTCTCCACGGATAACAATATCATGTGTCATTACCAAAATATTCTTCAAAAGTTTACATTTGAGAATCTACTTATCTTTGTTGATGTATTGAAATTATCCAAACCAATGTTTGTTAAGTTAGGAAGGATTCATGATCTAATTATTGTGATTTGTAGGAGAATGTAATGATGTAAATGGTGGTGTTGTTTTGTAGGAGATAGGGGTTGGCCTAGAGAAGAAGTGTTTGAAGCTTTTGTTCCATTCTTAACTATTTGTAAGTATATCCTATCTCTCGATGACTTTTGATCCCTTGATCATACTCCCCTTAGCACACATCATTATCACATATGTAATAAGATGATTTGGTGAATATTTTTGTAGAGAGGAGATAATGTAAGATGTTTATTTATTCTAGAAAGAATGTGTAATACTCCAATTTTACAGTGATGCCTGCAACTTTCTTCATGCACAACGGTCATATATTCAACTTTATATACTAAAGCAGTGAAGCAAACTTACGATTAAAAACAAGTATGATAGAATGAGTACTAAGCATACGAACATCTGGAAACCTTTTGTTGTATATGGCGGCCTGCATGCCATGTGAACCAGGATAGTTACTGCTGTGACTTTCACACTCCGCCCACCATCATTGTCTAAATTTCTAAACGATCAGACTCTTTGTCAATTAAATGTTAGGTTGGGAGATAAGTTCGGAAAGAGAGAAAAAGTTGGAGATCAGTCTGGTACAAATCTGAGTTCTCATTGAATTTGCATCACTGACAAGATGGAATACAATACATTCCACGCGATACTTTTGTCTTAATTTATTTGTTTTAAATTGACTGAAACTTGTCATGGTTCCCTGAATCTGCTACTGCTTCTAGATCTAATTGTTGATGGGCATGTTTAAGTCATTCGTGGCTTTGTTAGATTGGTCCATAAATTATATTATGACAAATCCACACGATTATATTATGACAAATCCATAAATTCTAGGACTAGCTTGTATTTAAGTTAGATGTCACTTTCTTATATGTTCAATGCTTTGATCTTCTACATTTTTGGTTGGCTGTTTCTTATGTTCTTTAGTTCTAGGGTTTTACATATGGTGGAGGGGCCTAAGAGATCCCTTGCATTTTTATTTAAGGATATCGTTTTAGTTGGTGAAGCTAACATTTTTAGTTATTCTTTATGTAGGTTATATATGAAGCTAGATCTAAACAAGTGGCACATGGTCTCGCGTTCCTTCCGATCAGTGTGGAGCATGTTGGTTCAGAGCAAAAAGTGAATGAGTAGGGTTAGAAATAGGTTTATGATTATATTTTGGGCGATAGTTATTCTTAGGGTTAGAATTAGATTTAAGATTACAATTAGAGTTTAAATTATGTCTATGATTAGGGTTATCTAAACTAGGCTATAAAATTTCAAAGCAAGTGGGCTTAGCATGTTGTGTAGTGTTTTAAAAGGTGAAGCACTTGGAGACTTAGAACATTGTGTAAGGGAAAACATAAAATATGACCTCAACATTTAAAATAGACATGTTGGTGCTTATGCTTTATCCTTGACTCAGTTGTGGACAAGGCTGGCCATTGTGCATATTTTAACATTTGATTAGAAGAATTCAGTTTAAGAGAGAGAGAGAGAGAGAGAGAGAGAGAGAGAGAGAGAGAGAGAGAGAGAGAGAGACTCCTGGCCATGGCTTTTACTTTTGTTTTAGCTTGTCATGGTTGTTATTGTAATAGCGATGAATTCATCACACTATGGGAGGCAAAAAGGATAATGCAAGGGTTGAAATGAACTTAGGGACATACTAATTAGATTGACACCAGTGAATGCAAACTCTAGGATAAGTTGTAGTGTTTTGCTACATAAGCAAGCTCTAGGATTATCGCATTCAGTTCCTGCCGATGAGTGTGGGGCATGTTGGTTGAGAGTAGAAAGTGAATGATCTATAAGAGAAGCTAACATATATAGGAACAAGCAATCTTTTATAGCTACTAAAAGACTAGCTTAACATCCACATGGTCTATACAAATAATAGCAATCATGGTAAAAAGGAAAATGTGTTTAGAGACCCTAAAGAATTCTAACATTCATGCCAATAACTTAAAGGAATTTTATAATTTTATAGATTTTTTGTCTTTGTCTTTGAAAGCTCCTTTGATTCAAGAAAATCAAACAAACCAATCCTATCTAATATCTTAATCAGGTCAATAAGCGTTACACAAATCTACCAAGAATTCCTATTGATGAGTTCTAGCAATGAAGCAGTTACTATATGAAAAGGAAATTAAAGAAAAATTCAAGCCAAAATCTTTGGAGTTATTATATAGCTTTTCACTAAATCAATCCATTTGTACCAAGTTCGAACTAATCCCAACACAAGTTGGATTCGCAACAATCCCAATAACACAAAGTGAAAATTGATAAATTAATGTAAATAACATGTTTGTCAGGATCCAAAAAGTCTAAATATTGTTCACAATTGCAAGATACACATGGAAAAAGAATAATTTATTAAATTGACATATGAGCAAGACACTAAGATACATTATGAAAAAAGAATAAGTTATTAAACTAACATATCACCCACTACATCATGTTTTGGTAGTGGCTAGACTTAAAATCAATACATGTGATCTTTCGAATAAAAACCAAAACTTTTAGAGGGAAAAGAGAAGATTCTCATTTAGGTGCTATTAAACCCAAAATTAGACAAGGAATTATAAATAGTTTGGATTGTCATTTCTTGCAAGTAATGGGAAAAGGAAGGAACTTTCATAGGGAAATAGATGTAGTGTGTATTTGAGGAGTTAAAGAAAAGATAAGTATGACACCAGTTCTTACTATACATAATTTAAATATAACTTCAAAGGAAAAGATGGATGCAATTAGTTATGCTATGAGTGAAACATTGTTGCAAGGGTAAGGCTTGTATGTTATCATTTAAAAACATTTAAAGGTCTTAGGTGAAGAGTTGAAAACATTACCTTATGGGGAAGATGACCATGGTCGAAAGTTGTTTTTCCTAGCATGAGACAACATTCTAGAGAATCAACCCAAAGCTTCAAACAAAAATGCAAGCACCACCACTTTACCTATTACAATGGCTAAAAGTTGTTTTGCATATTTGGAGCAGAAAACCTAAGCACTTCCGAAGGAGGAATTTCACCCATCTAGGGTTTGGAATTTAAAGACTAATTTGCATATATTTGGTATCTATAATCATAGTTTCAAATCTGATTTCTAGAGTAGAAATCTGATCATATATCTGGCATGTTTGAGTCCATGAATTCATTATAAATTCAGTCTAGAATATTCAGCCTGTAATAGAAGAAGTTATCTATAGAAAATCAGGTTTGTATGTTGCATTTGGATGCCCTATTTTGTGTTTTTATGGTGGATTTCATGTTTGATACGAATATCAGTTGGTAGCATCATTTGGCATGTTTATTTGTCATGTTTGGGCATTTGTATGTTCACTGTGGTATTTTGTTTGAAATCAGAATTCAATCCTAGGGTTTGAGCAGAAAACTAAATTGAAAAAATGTAAAGATATAAATCAGAAATCTAGGACATAAATTGGAAATTTTAAAGCAGATCCCATTGGAAATATTACACAAAAAAAATATAGAATATTTTCTATTTTAAATGAAAATAATGGAGTTTCACATTGCATTTATTTAATTAGCATGTTTAAATGTTTTACTTTCAAAACAAATATTATTGTTATATCCTACAAATGCTACTAAGGGAGGTACCACAAGATTTTGGTGTGTCATAGATATAGATATTAGGGAAGTCAAATTAGATCCTAATGCTAAGGAATTTTAAAATAATCCAATTACATGGGCAATAATTGATTGATTAAATTTAATTAAGATTATCAACTAACTAAAAATAAATAATTATGGTGTTGAGTTATTCAATCAATGCTAGAAATTTAATTAATCTTATTTTAAACATTTTCATATAATTCTTAGAAAAAGAGATAAACTCTTTACTTCTTGCGGTTTTAATTATTTTAATTATTCTAATTTAACTATTTTGAATGTGTAAGTTATTAGTACTTTTTTAGAAATAAATAATTATATTTATAGAAAAAGATAATACTAGATTTTCCTATCTTTAGTTTAGATTTTTTTTCTCTAATATTTTTATCAAGTATAAGGGCATGAATGGAAAATGATTTTAAAATATTTATATTTAATTAAATCTTTGAATATTAATTACACATCTTTATTGGATGTTGAAATTATATCTAGCAGATTTGTTTGTGGTGTGATTTGTCTTAATTTCAATCTAGAAACATTACATTCTTGTCTCAGTTGGGTGTGTTGGAATAGCTAATCTTGAGCAGCCACCAACCGGGTGCATTTAATGCACTGCCAGAAATGATCCATTGGGGTCATACACCCACCTTGTCATGCCTGAAAAATATGCTAGCCAATTAATTTTTGCAGTGAATTAATTTGTGGTGGGTGAGTTTGAATTGAGCGCCAATTTTTGGAAAGGGATGGAAAGACAAAAGCAACTAACATAAAAAAAAAAATCAGCTAGACTATATGACAGAAGAGTGCAGCATAAGATAGGGAGGAATGTGTAGCATAACATAACAGAACAAAGGAAGTTCTGGAGAACCTGCAACAGTAGAAGTTTGTGACAGAGACCAGTTCTCTGAAATATCTCCAGTACGCAGCAACACTCAGTTTGCTCCAGTGCGCTAGAAGTGCGCAATTTTGTATGAAGGAAATACAGAGCTTTGCTCTAATTTTTTGTATGTGAACAAGTTTTTGAATGTAATCTTTTTGGATAGTTTAATGAAATAGAAAATATTTTGCCTCCTTCTCTTGTTGTTTGTTTTATTTGGTTTGTGTTTTCTTCTTTGCCCACTTTAGTTGGGATTTTTTTCCCAACAAATTGGTATCAGAGCCCTAAGTTTTCTAGGCATTTAGTTTTTAAAGCCCTAACTCTAGTCCTAAGCGTGCAGAAACAAAATCTTATTTTTTGGGTATATGGTCGGAAAGCCCTAGTTTTCTAGGAAGTGAAGAAAATCCCTAGATTTCTTTCTGGGTATTTGTAGTTTCTCCTATTTAACAAAATGGGTGGAGGAGACAATAGGAGTTAGCAGCAGCCACCTATTTTTGATGGAAAAATTATGATGTCTGGGCAAAGAAAATGAAAACCATTTTAGTAGCAAATGATTTATGGAAATCAGTAGAAAATGGGTTCACAAATGTGACTGAGCCAAATGTATATGCAACATTGACCAATCCCCAAAAGAATCAGTTGAAGGAGACAAGAAAGAATTATGTTAAAGCCCTCAATTTGATTGAGGAAGCCTTGAAAGAGGCTATTTTTCCTCGAATAGCATCAGCTAGTTATGCAAAAGAAGCATGGGATATACTTCAAACCACTTGCAAAGGGACTGAGAAAGTTAGGTCAGTGAAACTCCAGTTGCAAAGGAGAGAATTTGAGACCATGCAAATGAAAGACAACAAGTCCATTTTAGATTTTCATACAAGGGCTTCTACCTTGATTAACCAATTGAGGATAAATGGAGAAATTGTGGAAGAGCAGAATATTGTGGAGAAGATTCTCAAAAGATTACCCACAAAATTTGATATGGTGTTTATTGTCATAGAAGAGGCAAAGGACCTTTCAACATTGTAAGTTGATGAGTTAATGGGTTCACTTCAAACCCATGAGCAATGCCTAAATAGGTCTACAATTTCTTCCCAGGAACAAGCTTTCAAAGCTCAAGAAAATGTAAGAGGCAAGGGAAGAGGAAGGAATGGTAGAGGAAGAAGTCAAAGAGGCAGAGGTAGAAGCAACTCCAGAAGAGGAGGCTCAAACAGTGAAGAGGAAGCCAAAGATTCCCAATCTAACTTCCAAAACACAAGGAATAGCAGCTCAAATCAGAGAAAAAATAAGAACAAAGTGCAATGTTACTACTATCACAAGTATGGTCACTATGAAAGAAAATGCAAGAAGAAATAACATGACCAAGGGAGTCGAAATGAAAATATGGCAAATGAGAAAAAAGCTTAAAATGAAAAACACTCACAAGTGTTTATTACATGCAATTGCAGAACAAGGAAGCACTAAATTTTGGTACTTGGACAATGGTTGTAGCAACCACACAAGTGGTAATAGAAATTTATTTGCCTCCATTGACAATAGCATTAAGCTTGAAATCAAAATGGGAAACAATGAGAAGGTTCTAGTCATGGGCAAGGGCATAGTGTGCCTACAAACCAAGCATGCTGAAGAAAGACAAATCCATGATATATTTTATGCCCTAGGAATGAAACACAATATTTTGAGCATTGGATAGATGGTCCAAAATGGTTATAGGGTGCTAATGGAGAAAGGGGAATGAATCATCTATGACAAAGATGGAAGCAAGAGAGTTATGGCAGTAGTTCAAATGACAAAGAACCAAATGTTTCCCCTCAAAATGCAAATCTTAGCACAATCAACAAGCTCATAGCATTCAACCTTCAAAATGGTCATCCAAGACCCATCCAAGCTTTGGCATTTGATGTATGGGCATTTAAGTTATTCTAGTTTAAGTATTTTAGCTAAAAAGGGCATGGTTAGGGGCCTACCAGTAATTGTAGAGTCCGATAGAAAATGTGAAGCATGCATCCTAGGTAAACAACATAGGCAACCCTTTCAATCAGGGCATTCTAGGAGAGCTAGAGCACCATTAGAGCTAGTGAATTCAGATTTGTGTGGTCCCATGAAGACCCCAACCTTAGGTGGAAATTTTTATTTCATGACACTCATAGATGAATATAGTAGAAAAATCTAGGTGTATCTTTTGAAGAACAAATCAGAGGCATTTGATAAGTTTAAGGAGTTTAAGGCCTTGGCTAAAAAGCGCTCAACCATTATATAAAAGTCCTCAGAACAGACAGAGGGGGAGAGTATATCTCTCAAGAGTTTATGAATTTTTGCAAGTCTCAAGGTATTTAGAGATAACTCACATCCCGGTATACTCCACAAAAAAATGGAGTGGCTGAAAGGAAAAATAGAACAATCATGGAGATGGCAGCAAGCATGTTGAAGGCAAAAGTTTTGTCTAATGAATATTGGGGTGATGTTCTAGCAACAACAATTTACATCTTGAATAGGTTCCCCACAAAAGTCGTTCATGATAGGATTCCACAAGAAGTGTGGACAAAATGTAAATGGAGTGTTGAGCATTTGAGAATATTTTGATGTGTGGCATATGCTCTCTTTCCAAAAGAAAAAAAGGAAGAAATTTGATGACAAAGGTGAAAAATGCATTTTCATAGGCTATAGTGAAGAATCCAAAGCCTATAGATTGTACAATCCCATCACCAAAAAGTGGTGATCAGTAGGGATGTTGAGTTCATTGAAAAAAAGTCATGGGATGGAACATATGATAGCAACACAGGTATTTCTATTTCAATACCTTTTGAGGATGAAGAAGTTGTAGAAGGCAGATGTGTCGAAACCTTACAGTAAGGTAATATTTCATAAAACAACAACAGCAACTCCGAAACCCTTCAGCAGGGGAGATGCTTTGGAACCTTTCAACAAGGTAGATGCTCTGAAACTATACAACAACAGTCTTCTTCATTAGACCAATAGTCAAGCAGCTCCAAAAATTCAGACCCTACGCTTACATCATTGATGCCATGGAAGACAAGACGCGTGAGGGAAATTTATGACAACACAAGGTATGAAGATTTTGATGAGAATTTAGATTTTTCTTGGTTTTCTCATAGTGATCTAATGTATTTTGAACAAGTCGTGAAAGAAGAAAAATGGTGTAACAGCATGGATGAAGAGCTGGATGCCATAGTGAGAAACAAAACATGGGAGCTCATTGATTTATGCAAAGGGAAATCAACCATTAGAGTTAAGTGGGTCTATAAGACCAAATGCACGACTGATGGTAAAGTTGAAAGGCATAAAGCAAGGCTGGTTATTAAGGGATACAAAGATTAGCCTGTAAAATACTATGATTTGATGTTTGCACTAGCTGCAAGGCTGGAAATAGTGCAAGGAGTCCTAGCAATTGTAGCCCAACACAAATGGAAACTATTATAAATGGATGTAAAATCTGCCTTCTTGAACGAAGTGTTGAAAGAAGAGATGTATGTGGAGCAACCACCTGTCTATGAAGTCCCAAGGAAAGAAGACAAAGTCTATAGGCTCCTGAAAGCTCTCTATAGGATGAAACAAGCACCACGAGCATGGTACAACAAAATTGATTCATACCTTCTGAGCAATGGCTTCAAAGAAAGTGGTAGTGAGCCCACACTTTACATCAAGGCAACCAATGGTGAGATTATTATTGTTGTTTTGTATTTAGATGATTTAATTTTCACAGGGAATAGTAATATTTTCATTGCTGATTTCAAAGAGGCAATGACAAATGAGTTTGAAATGACAGACCTAGGTTTGCTAAAATATTTCTTAGGCATAGAGGTCTAACAGATAGATGATGGAATATTTATTTCACAAATAAATTATGCTAATCAAATATTGAAGAGATTTAGAATGTTGGACAACAAACCAGACCCAACCCTAATAGTTGTAGGTCTGAAATTAAGCAAAGAGGACAACAACAATGATGTTAACCCAACCCTCTACAAGAGCATGGTTGGAAGCCTCATGTACTTGATAGCAACAAGACCCGATCTGATGTACATGGCAAGCTTGATTTCTAGGTTCATGGAGTAGCCTAAGGATGCCCATTGGCAAGCAGGAAAAAGAATACTAAGGTATGTCAATGGCACATAAGGCTAGGGCATTATGTACACTGCCTCAAATGAGTTTCAACTAGTTGGGTACATAGATAGTTATTAGGCAGGAAATGTAGATGATAGGAAGAGAACTTCAAGATATTTGTTCCACATGGGTTCAGGAGCAATATCATGGGCATCAAAGAAGCAACCCATAGTTTCTCTCTCCATGGTTGAAGCGAAATATATTGCAAAAAATGTAGTAGCATGCCAAGCTATTTAGCTTAGAAGAATCCTTGTAGACTTGAATGAGCAACAAGAAGATGGTACAACCATATTGTGTGGCAACGTGTCTTTTATCACTTTGACTAAGAATCCCATCTTTCATGGATGAAGCAAGCACATAGAAGTCTGCTACCATTTCATAAGGGAGTTGGTGGAGCATGGAGATATTGAACTTTAGTAATGAAGATCTGAGTAGCAGCTCGCTAATAGTTTCACAAAGGTATTGTCAAAAGACTCATTTGAACACCTAAGATATAGGCTTGGTATGCAGGAATGCGTTGAAACTTTGGTTCTGGAAAACATAGAAAAGCGTAGGCGCTCCAGAACCTTGTTTCAAGAAAACATAGAGAAGCGCAGATGCTCTGGAACTTGTAAGTGTAGATCCTCTGGAACTTGTGTTCTGGAAAACACAAAAAAGCACAGATGCTCCAGAACTTTAGTTCAAGGAAACTTAGAAGAGCGTAGGTGCTCTGAAACTTTGGTTCAAGAAAACATAGAGATTCGCAAATGCTCTGAAACTTTTTAATGGTGATGAAAAATAGAGAGACTCAAGATTAAGGGGGAGTGTTGGAATAGCTAATCTTGAGCAACCACCAACTGAGTGCATTTAATGCACTGCCAGAAATGATCCATTGGGATCCTCCACCCACCTTATCGTGCCTGAAAAATATGTTGGCCAATTAATTTTGGTAGTGAATTAATTTTTAGTGGGTGAGTTTGAATTGAGTGCCAATTTTTGGAAAGGGATGGAAAGACAAAAGCAACGAACAAAATGTTTTTTTTTTCAGTTAGATTGTATGACAGAAGAGTGCAGCAGAAGATGGGGAGGAATGTTCAGCAGAACATAATAGAACAAAGGAAGTTCAGGAGAACCTGCAACAACAGAAGTTTGTGACAGAGACCAGTGCTCTGAAATATCTCCACCAGACAACAACACTTAGCTTGCTCCAGTGTGCCAGAAGTGCACATTTTTGTATGAAGGAAATATAGAGCTTTGCTCTGAGTTTTTGTATGTGAACAAGTTTTTGAATGTAATCTTTTTGGATAGTTTAATGAAACAAAAAATATTATTCCTCCTTGTCTTGTTGTCTATTTTATTTTCTTTGTGTTTCTTCTTTGCCCAATTTAGTTGGGATTCTTTTCACAATAGGGTGTTCATTTACTCTAGAGTAATCCATCCTCTAGAGTATTAAGTTTTATTTTAAAATTTCTAATATTAATTGCATATTGTTATTTTATGTTACGTTCATTTTTTTTCTTCCCAAAATTTAGTAAACATAAATCAAAACCCAAAGAATTAGTAGCTACTAAAACCTTGCTTGAGTGGAGGGACCTGGAATCCTACAATGAGAGCAAGAACTAAGGAGGACAATAGAAAGAGGTTTGGATATAACTCAATACACTATAAACCAATAGTACATATACGTAACTGTAACTAAAAAGATGTATATCTGTAAGAAAAACAATGGAAGAAAGCAAGTAGAGATAGCTATAAAAATGCTAAAATATACTTAGCATATAATGTAGATACAATAAATGCTACTATGATGGTCCTATTTTGTAACTAAGAAGGTCCATTTTGTGACTGAACTATTATTAATACAAAAATAACCCAAAGAAATGGAAATATTCACACAAATAGAGGAAACTTATAATCCTCAGGTAAAACTTATCACCGCTACAGCTTCTCATAAATAGGGCATTGGAAACCATCCAAACCCAGTAAAATAGCATAGGGAAAGGCATACAAGATTTTTCATTATGGTTATCACAACTACATGTTGAACAAGGCCATAGTTGGTAGCATCATAGACGTCTATGCACTCCAATTAAGCTATAAACACTCCAAGTGTAATGGTTGTTATTTGTTGAAATAGTAGGCAACAACAGTCTTTAGTCAAGTAAATTATGGGTCGGAGAACCTCCTTCATATTTCTAAATTTATGTCGATAAATGTGAGGTTGGTCGTGAGATCAGTGAAACAATATTATTATTATATCCTAAAAATGCTACTAATTTATGGATGGAGAAAGTGAGAGGTTAAACTCAAATCACAACAAACTTATTGATTTAGTCTATGGCAAAAAATAGGCAAGCTCTCCCCATCAAGGTGTTGGCTATGAGCATTTTATATTCCTAGAGGTGCCATATTTAGGAACATGAGCTATGTTGATATACCCTCTTCCCTACATTGTTTGTCTAATTGCTCTTCAAGATAGGTACACATTGTAGTTATTAAATTATTATTTTTGAAATGAGCTAACTGTAAGTACTGTAGCATTAAGAGTGATATTCAATAGATAGAAGTTTTTTCACTTTAGAAAGTCTTCCAAAAAATTGTACCATTATGTTACAAATGGGAATTGTGTTAAGAGTACAGAGTGAACAAATAACTATGCATAATATCCCGCTAACAAGTTTTCTTTTCAGCCCCAAATGTTTGCAGAAGTTGTAATTATATTTTTAATTTAGTACTATTTAGAACACCGAGTAAGTTTGTGTTAAGATGCCATATGATTCCTTAAAAGAAAACATAAAATCAATAAACTAGAGGAATTTAAATTTACAGTAGAAGTTCATCAACAATTGGACAATATCAGAAAATATTTAGTTGGAGGTAAGTTAGTAATGATTTTAAACAAAGTCCCAGGCCCATTTTAGACTCTAGCTCGACAAATTTTAAAAAAACCTGTATTTGAAGATAAAATGGATCATCTATAAACCTAATTTTCTTTCTATTTCCTGCTGAAAGTCTTCAATATTCAGCTTAATCTGATTCAAGGATTCGACAGTTCAAATGGTTGATAAGTGCACTAAGTAGGTGGTTGCTTGTGAATTAAATTTTACAATTTATGGTCAAAGGAATTTTGTGTTTTGTTTATGCACCTTATTAAACTAGCGTTCTTATTGTGGATTTGAGTAATTCTTATTGACCCAATTAAGATATTAGATAGGATAGTTTTATTATTGTTAGTTGCTTGTAGAATATTATGCCATGTACTAATTCAAACAATAAGTACAATCAATTACAAAAATCAGTTTAATTAGATAATAGGAAGAGAAGTGAATAGTCACAACTTTTGGCACTCCAACTTGACATGGGAAGCTTCCAATGCATGAAGCTTATAGTATAAAACCCGATCATTCATATCCACAAAGATCAAATGAATATCTAAGTGGATGATTTTAAAGCCTTAGTGTAAAAAGTGGCTTTAAGAATTAACAATTGAGATTTACACTTTCAGACCCTTTTAAATGAGAAATGACTTCAGTTTTAACATAAAAAACACAAAGAGATGTTGATGAGTAAACGTACTTGCAATAAGAGAAACATTTTCTTGACTCACAAAAGAACCAAATAGGAAAAAAATCAAAGCCAATTATCAAACATATTTGGTAAGGATAACTATTGATCAGGGAATAAGTGGTTGTCACATGTGCACAACTCCAAGACTTGAATATTGACTTGTGCCTGTCCATAATTTTTAAAACAAACACTTATCTAGACTAATGAAATTACATAGCAAAGAACGATCTCCTATAAAGACTCAAAGAAAGTAATGAAAGAGAGAAAAACCAGTAACAAGAATATTCTTGAATCCTTGTTGTAACCTTCCTAACTCGGATTCCTAACTCTCCTATTGAGGTGGGGAGTTTGGTTTCGTTGGTTGGTGTTGATAAGTGTTGTGTTGTAGTCTGGCTGATACGAGTTGATGGTTACTTAGATGTTTCAGGAAGTGCGCTACTGGTTGGTGTTGATAAATGTTGTGTTGCAATCTGAATGATACAGGATGATGGTTACCTGGCCATTTCAGGTGGTTCTTAGTTTCAAGTTCCCTTGTAATTGGTTGTTTTGGGGTTGAGGATCTCGTTAAAACGTTTTCTATTGGTGAAAATTTGTGTATTCATGTTGTTTCTTTTATAATCTTCCTTTGGTTCGTTGTTGGTTGTGTTTGTTCTATGATTTTGTAGCTTGGTCTTTTTGTGTGGGTTTCGGGTCCCCGTTAAAATCCACTTTTTAATGGTTTCAGGTCCATTCAAAACCTGTTTTTCCCATTTTATCAAAACATATTTGACAATTTATACTTTTGAGAATCTTCACTATAGTTTAATTCAAAAGACTCTTGCTAGTTATTTTTTGGTGTACTACTTGATTCTACCTTCTTCCCACCAACACAAACTCAAAATTTATATAATGTATAGTATTTACATAGAGAAGGGACTTCTCTTTCTCTAAACTGTGTTATGAAATTTTTTTCCCAAAGTAAAAAGAATCTTATGGAATAACCCTTTAGCATTAAAGGGAGATAGAAAAATAAAAGATAATATGATCCTTTGATTAAAATGGACATTTATAATAATGTTTTTGTTGGAAACAAGGCACATTGAGAGGGGGGTGAATCAGTGTTGTGTAGTTTAATAAATTTAAACAATCTTTAACTTCACAACATTAATAACATTCAATAGTAATGCATAAACAGAAAAGTAAACACAACACCATAACACCAAGATTTTTACATGGAAACCCTATTAGGGGAATAACCATGGTGGATGGCCAATCCACAAGTATGATTCTGAGTATACTAAAAAATGAAGATTACAAAAGGGGAATGCACTTGCATTTAGGCACACTACCTAGAGCTCACTGCTCAAAGAAAAGTGTTCAAATTAAAACCATCTGAAGATTTGAACTGAGATAATAGCATCTAAAATGCTTGATTATAATTCTGGATTAAGTACAATAATTGATCTACTACTTTACAGATTGATTATGCAATATTGTTCTGCTCTGCTAATACACACTATACAAATATTCTATGCACAAGTGAAACTACACTTATTCACACCTTTGCTCTACTTCTACTTGCAATTCGAACACATACACAACTTGTACTTCTACCAAAATGATATGGAAGATCAAGTATATATATCCGCTACTTGAGATTCAATTACACTTTGTCGGCTTACATGATGGGAAATATATAATGTGTATCCTCAATGGTCGGCCACAACTTGGCTAAGACCCATATGAATATGTACAATCATATAGATATTCAATTGGTTAGCTCACATACATCCGCAACTTGATATTCTTATAAGGTTGGCCTTAATACAAGAAGAACTGAGAATACATCAATCAGATTTTCTAACTCTTATGATAATTGGTATGAGCCACTACGCATTGAACATAAGATAGATAATATCTTAATAATCATTGCCTAAGATGCACAACACAAAATGGTAACCTAAAATGTATGCATTGATTGATGACTGCTAAGTTACCGAATACCTTGTTCTGCTTTGAAATAATTCAATCTGACTGTCGGTAGTTGAATAAAGATATGTGCACCTTATTAACGCATAGGGTTTCCATCAATGACAACACCTAATGACAGTTGCAGTGTCTCTTGCCAATATTTTTTACAAACTATTTTGTTAAAAAGAGAAGAACAAATATCTTTATTAAGTAATCATTAAGTCTTATATAAATAATTTATGCAACATTTGTGAAAGGGCGTGATGGTTTGAAAGGTACCCATTAAGTATTATATAAATAATTTATGCAAGACTTGGAAATTGGGCATGGAGATCCCTTGAGGAAGAAGAAGGTGATTTGGTGGGCTATGAACATTAGAGAAGGGAGAACATAGAATGTGTTCAATATGGGGTGCAAAGTGCACATGATATTGTGTTGCTTAGAGCTTTGGTGTGAGTAGGTACATGTGTTTCTACACCTATGAGAGCTAATACCACTGAATTTTTTCTAGGATGAGAGTCACCTTTTCAAGTTTTGTGATCTAGATAAGTACTGAACTTATTATTATTCAAAGATATTTACAAATGCAATAAAATAAGATGGATTAGAAATAATTAAATTCTTTAAATATGTTAATTGCTCATTTTTTATCATATTCATTTTGTTGGATACCAATTTATATATCAATGATGCTCTTCTTAATGTGCTTAAGTATTGAGCTAGTGAACATTGATAAATTAATATTTTGTTCATTTGTATCTAAATTAAAGATATACCTTATAATATTTAAATTAAATAATAACACGAACATAACTATATTACCATATAAGATTAACTCTATTACATTAAATCTATCTGATTTTACTTCAAGAAAAGTAGTATTATATTTTGGTATTAGAGCCAAGTTATAGAGATGGGTTTTACATGAATTAATTAGTAAAACTAATTAGGATTTAAATTAAGTGGTTAAAAGTAATTAAACTATCAAATTTAGATTAGTTGTAGTTGAGAATGGATTTAGTGATAAGATGTAAAAAGGTTTAGATATAGCTAGAATTTTGGCAATTTTATGTTGTTGAAATAAGATAATTATGTTATTTGATTATGATCAATGATTGCAAATTGGAATTGATGATGAATCTACATTATGGATCATACAATGTAATTTGAAAATAGATCATACTAGTACTAGAATAGGTTGTACCCATAAGTTAGTGCAAATATAATTTGAATTGATGTAATGCACTTGTTATGGACTTGTCCTTTGCCAATGTGACCTATGCTCCAATTTTTGATGCCTTCTTTTAAACAAGAGGTTATGTTGAAAATCACAAGGGTCCTAGTACAAATAAAATGTGTTAAATTATTTAATGTAAGTCAAAATCCTTTTTTAGTGATTCAAAATCAGAGGTACACCCAAGCAACTAACATAATGTCTAAGACATAATTTGCTAATGTAACTTCCTAGTGCTTTGGGGTGGATTAAGTACTTTAGACGTTACTTGTTTTCCCATTAAGTGAATATTAAGTAGGGCATTTTCTTTTTCAATTGCAATAACAATTAACTAGTAATCTTGAAAAACTTGCATTAAATATTTCAAAGTCTTAATGAATATTTTAAAGTGAATCTTAAAAATATATATAGACTTTCAAAGTAGCATTTACCATTCTATGTATTGTATTATTAACTTAGTGGATATTTTCTATACTTTTTCTTTAGAATGGCTTCCAAAGTTATCAAAAAAGAATGTTGCAAGAAGTGTAGCATCTAGTTCCTAGAAATCGAAGTCTAACTCCATAAAACCAAATTATGACTAAACCAACTACCATACAATTTTTTTCTTTGAATATTTTATAATAGAAGTATACATGATTTGATTCTAACAATACTTTGTTTTTTCTTCTCCACAAATAAAAATGCCGTGTGTCATTATCAAAAATATCCTTCAAAAGTTTACATTTGATAATCTACTTATTTTTGTTGGTATAGTGAAATTATCCAAACCAATGTTTGTTCAGCCATGAATGATTCATGATCTATTTGTTGTGGTTTGTAGGAAAATGTAATAATGTAAATGGTAGAGTTGTTTTGAAGGAGGTAGGGGTTGGCCTAGAGATGAATTATTTTCTTGGTGTTTCAATTCATGCCTCTAGAATGCGTATTGGAAACAAAAAGCTATGCACAGATAAACTGCTCTTCAAATTAGGAGGGAAGCTCCCTCTTTTTTTGTTGATGCGTAAAAAGAAATGTAAACTAAGTTCCTATATTTTTACTTAGCTAAGAGCAAAAGGTTTATAAAACTCTATGCATTGCAATTGAGGTTTTCTCTAATTTCGTAATCTCAACTACAACTAGGCCTATTTTATAATGTTGAACTATCTCCTTAGGTAAATTCAGAGTGAGAGGATTTAGAAGTAATTGGGAATGATTTGGGTAACTTAGACAAACTATTTCTCAGAATGCATCTGAAGGGTCATTGCTCTTCAGATTTATGTTGAAATAAAGTTTATGCAAGTAAACATCAAATGATAAGATGGATCTTAGGAATCCCTCAAAGGATCATTTCTCTTTCGAGCTGTAGGCTAAAATGAAGATTATTAAGAACAAGACAACAAATGATAAACTAAATATCAGGATTCCCTTGAAGGCTCATTGCTCTTTTCAAGGTGTAGGCTGAAATAAAGCTTATAGAAACAACAAATATTGAAAGATCTTGAAACTTTGGATCAAAGGCTCATTTCTCTTTTGATTTATTTTCTCAAACTCAATCAAAGATTACACTTTTGTGACAAAAAATGATATGCAAGAGGACAATCATACAAGATACGATCAACCAAATAACACTTGGCAAAGATTGAACACAAGTAAATAAACAACACTTGAAAGCAAGAAAACTAGCTTAGCCTTTCATTATCACAAGTATGGTTCAAGAAAATATACTAAGTAACTAAGTCAAAGGCTCTCGAGCTCAACTTTTTGTTACAAAAGTAAAGTTAAAGAATAATGAGCAAAGGTTGAGCTCTTATTTATAGACACTCAAAGGAGTAGGGAACCCTAAAGTCTCCTTGAGTTAACATTCAGTTCTTTTGAATCAGCAAGGTTTATTCCTATATCTAAATAAAGGTAACTTAATAGTTAACTAGAAAGACTACTTCATCTAACTAATTCTAAACTAAATAGAACTCCATTGTACAAAGGTTTCTCCAAAAATAGACATGCATAAAAGGTGGGACAATGAGTGAACTTGGAAAAGGCATCAAGTTAATTGCTTGTCTTAAATGTTATTTTTGGATAAGGTAGGAAATCCCAACTAGTAGTTCACACTTCAGCAATTTGAGTGATTAACTCCTCCAACCAGTTGTTAACTATCTTTGTGTTTGGAGATCATCACATGCCTCAACTGTCAATTCACTACTTGTCAGCAACTTGAGCAATCCTAGAAATATATGCACACTTAAATTTTAAGTTCACTGATTGGTAACTTTGGTGGCTCTGTAACTAGAGCAATGGCCTTTGTTTCTTCTACAACTTTACGCTTTTGATGCTTTTCTTGATTTTTCTCAATGGAAGAGTGTTGTATGATGAAACCACAAAGTTTGACTGTGAACACTCTAGTTGTGAGAAATGCTCATGAACTCGTTGCGCACCCAGAATTCCAATGGTATTCAACCCTCTAAACTGGCCTTGAAATTCTATCAGATATATGAGGTATGAAACCATATGGAATTCGTGGACTTTGAGTGTCTACACCTGGTAAATTGTCAACTTCTAGGTGTGCTCGATGTAAATCAGTGTCAGTTGTCTTTAGGAAACCATGAAGCAAGACCGATTTGGTCTCGAATTCAGCTTGAGAGAATTGCATATTGAAAATCTGGAAGATTGACTAGGCCCATGCCTATACTTGAACAACTTTTCACGATGGCTAAAAATAGCTTCCTCAAGGAGCAATTTTTATGAATTTGTTTGAGATGTGGGTTTTGTTGAGAGTATTTTTTTTTAAAACCTAGAACGTCATATTTTCAAAAAAGTGACGTTTTCTTTGACATGCAACAACCCCCCAAGGCAGAAGCTTTAGAAGTTGTTTTTTCTTGAAATTTTTTGGCACATGGGTATTGTAGGCACCTGTGAGCTAATCAAACCTAGCTTGTCAGTTTCTTAAAAAAGTGACTTTTTCCATAAACCCTAAAAATTGGAAGCAATAGGGAAACTTTTTTGGAAGATTCTACCATGTGGGTTTTGTGGCCAATGTTGTGCAGAACAAACTCAAAAGGCCAAATCTATGAAAAATGGAGTTTACTTGGACCTGCAAGAAAATCTAAGATAGGAATAGAAGAAATTTGTGGGGAGAAGCTAGAAGTTATAAACTGTTGCCTCAGAAAATGATGCCTAGAGATGAAGTCTTGTGAAGAACGTCCTTCTATGCAACCTGAACTTGGAAATATGAAAAACACTGATAATGGATTATGTTAAATCCTTCAAACGGTGTTGGAAATATAATATTTGTGTTTTAGCTCTTCAACCTACAAAGAATAATGAATTATGACACCTAGATGCTTGATAAATATCATTTGGAGGTGAAAGCAATCAATTTGGGTGCCAAAACCTTGATTGAAGAGTTATTTTGCGTGATCAATAGTTAACTGGAACAATCTCCACCAATTTTGGGACACCCTAAAGAGACATGAGAAAGTCTTCAAAATCTACAACTGGGAGTTGACTTTGAATGCCACCTTTCTAGTGTTAGGATATTCTTAAAGATTTTCAACTTCCGCTTGATAGACAGCCTATGTTTGGTCCTTGATTTCAGTTGTTAGATCGATCTTGAAGCTTGGTTGATAGATTCACTGTGAAGTTGGATCAACTCAGAAGAGATCTTACTAGATGCAACAAACCTTGCAAACTGAATCTAGTGGCTTGAATTCATGGGTGTCGTGTCTTGGAAGGGTGCTTTTTCTTGCCAGACAGTTTATTTTCAGAGATTTTCACATTCCTCCATTCTTGACCTTTCGTGCTTTGATCTGCAATCACTGGTGATTGAGGACTCCTATAAACATGTTGGGATATTGAATGGAAAACCAGTTCAACTTTGAAAAGGATGACTAATATTGCAAGCTTTGAAATTTGTCTTAGGAGATTCAAATTCTTGGGTGCCCCTGGCCTATAGGGGTGACTTTGTGCTTTTGAGACACAATTTGCACTTTGTAACCTTTGATGAAATGCTCTAATTTGACCTTCATCATTGGGAGTTTGATTGGTCCATTGAATTTGTTGACGGACTCATCATAGAGATTGATCAACTCTGAGGAGGTCTCCTTGGGAGCTGCAAAGCACGAAAGTTGCATCTGGTGCTCCAAAAATTTGTGTTCCTTTTCCTAGTTCAAGGGTGCATCTCCTTCTATACTTAGCCAAAATTTCATGTTCTTTAGCTTGCTTTCACTTTCACCATTTCATGCTTGATCTTCATGAGCATTTGGTAGGTCCCGCAGACTGGCAACTAGATGCATTGCAAAGCTGGAAGGATGCTGAGAATATATCTTGGAGAAGACAATTGCTAAAAATCATAACTGGTTGCTCAAAATGTTGGGCACCCCTAGCTTGCAGGGGTGTAGTTGCTTTGATGAACTTCAATCTACCCTCTGTTTCATGTGCTCTTTTGATCGACAACTATTGCCATTTGATGTGCCCTCTGGGTTGGCTACTAGATTCATCATGAAGTTGGGTTGAATTTGGGGAGATCATTTGCAGATGGCTAACCCAAATTGTGGCTTCTAAGTAGTTTCTTTTTTGGGCACCCCTAGCCTATAGGAGAGCATTTTCCTTGATAAACTACCATTTTTTTATGTTCCTCATTTTCAACATCTTCCACTTGATCCTCATTTATCGGTGTTTGATGAATCTAATGAAATAGCTTGGCGATCTGTCAAAAAGCTTGCAAAATTCTGAAGAGGATGTCTGGTTTTGCAAATCTTAACAACTATATTTTATCCCTTGAATTCATGGATGCCCCTAGCTAGCAAGGGTGCATTTTGGCTCCAGAGTTGGTCATTTTTGATGATTTTCATCCTTCTCAAGCTTCGTGTTCACCATGTCGTTGGTTGTGATCATCGTCTGCTAACCATGCTTGTTGTCTATGTGCAACACCAACACCAGTTGTTCACATGTTTGTTGACTACGTCGTTGTCACTGCTAATGTGTTGAATGCATCCATTATTGTGCGTGTGTGATCTGCGAAGCTTCTAACATTCCAAACTTAGAATATTTTTAGCAAATTTCAACTTTTAAAATTTTCCCCTTCGACATTGAGCATCTTTCGAGCATAGCTTAAATCTTGATACTTGGTATTGGGCATCTACCATTGTTGACCTCAGAGGTCCTATCTTTTTTCCTGAAAAAGTGAAATAGACCCACTAGAGTAGAATTGATATTTTTGTGATTCTGACTTGACCAGTGTGATCATGAAGTGAAATTGACCAATCAAAGCTATTTTGAGTCATTTTTGGAAAGGACCTATTTTTTAGGGTTTTCCTAAAAATAGGGGCATGAGACCCTAATTTTCAATATTTTCAAAATTTGCAAGTATTTTCATGACAATAAACCCACAAAAATCCCATGCTTTGTTTGATCTAAAATTGACTTTTGATGACAATTTTACAAGATTTAGACTATTTTTACCGAAATGTCTTATTGAAGCAAATTTTTTATTTTGGGTACAACATGTTTCAAGATATCATTATTAACTATTTGTAATGTTATCTTTGTCCCTCCATGACTTTAGACCTGTTGATCATACTCCCCTTAGTAGGCATCATTATCACATACGTAATAAGATGATTTGGTGAGTAGATCTACACTAATAAGAAAAATATTAGTTCTCCTTTTTCATAGAGGAGATAATGTAAGATGAATATTTATTCTAGATAATGTGTAATAATCCAATTTTAGAGTGATGCCTCCAACTTTCTTCACGCCCAATGGTCATATATTCAACTTTACTAGCTAAAGGAGTGAAGCAAACTTACGATTAGAAACAAGTATGATAGCGTGAGTACTAAGCATACGATCATCTGGAAACCTTTTGTTGTATATGGCATGTATTCAATGTGAACCGGGATAGTTACTGCTGTGACTTTCACACTCTGCCCACCATCATTGTCTAAGTTTCTAAAATGATCACTTTTTGTAAATTAAATATTAGGTGGGGAGAATGTGTTGGTGAAAATAATATATATTTTTTTAGAAGATGTAAAAATTCAATATGTTCTTTGACAAGTAGACATGGGGACATGTTGAATTTCGAAGGGGCAAGATAAATTCTAGATTGTAAAATTTTATGTGATAGGAAAAATGATAAGATGAGATTATTCCACTAAAGTAATTGTTTTCAATTATAAATTAATCAATTCTATTGAACAATTTAACACAATTCACATATTTATTATTCATTGTTTCTCATTTTTGAATGCGTGTTTTAGTTGTTATGAACTACTAGGTAGAGATGGATCATTTCGGGAACTTTAGTCTTTATTTTACCATCAACTATTGCATTGATTTAACATTTTCTTTAATTCATGATTATAGATTAGAAAAAATTTAAGACACTAAGAGATAATATAAATAGAGTTCCCATTTTGAGAATATTGAGTTTTAGATCATTATTTAGGGTTTGGATAATTAACTCAAAATATTTTGAATTATGTTCAGGTTTATTTCAATTTTAAGTAATAGTCATAATTATTTGTTTTAGAGATCAACCATGTTGTGAAGAAATTTATATGGAAAAGAGGAGGATATCAATGGAGGAGATTAAGTCAATTTAGTGAATTAAAAGAAGGAAAGGTTAAGTCTAACATATTTGAATGATATACTCTAGATGCATGATAATATTTTATTATTATTTTAATATGATTTAGGTGATTATTTTTACTATCTTTCATTAATTTTTATAGGGCGAGTGCATAGAAATGGTGTACAAAAAAGTATACAAATGACCAATTTCTATATAACGCACTCATGCTATATTAAAAATCACATATTACAAGTGCATTTAGTACCTTATAAAATGCAAGCACGTTTTGTAACCAAAAAACACAAGATCAATTCATAAGGCACAAAACATGAGTGTGTTTTATGAGCCACATACTGTGAGCATATTTTGTAGCTCATAAAAAAATATTCATGTTTTATGGATTATAAAATATACTCACATTTTATAAATTTATTCCACATCTTAATCCTATTATTTTTTGTTCCTACATTGTTATATCCCTTTATTCCAAATTCTTATCATATATTTTATCATATTGATCCTATAATGGAAAAATAATGGATTTTCCTCCATTACATGCTAGGATCTATTATCAAACTTGATTAGCTAAACATGAATTTCCCTATCTCATTCCTACATGTTTTAAAAATATCTTTCTTATAATTGGGTTCACTAGAAACCTCATCAGACTCTTCTCTACATGTTTCCCTTGTAGTACTACCATCAAATTGAAACCTTATATTTATCAATTCATTAGCAATGAAGGATGATCTCTAAGGTTGATGCCTTTTAGGTATGAATAAGAGTATGATAAGCCTCCAATTAATGAGAATAATTTTTATCTCTTCAAACATTTTCTTGGATATTAGGCACCTCTTGATATAGATAAGATACATGTGCATGAGTGTCATCATGAAAAAG
>CM021102.1:403155248-403251057 GCA_007115665.2 Sequoiadendron giganteum | reverse complement strand
GAGAGAGTGGGAGTAAGAGATAGAGATGGAGGTAAAAATATATAGAGAGGGAGAGTGAGGTGGAGATAATTTTCCAACTTATTTAAAATACCACAAAATAAAAATAATGGTGCTTTATAACTTATTGACTAATTATTAAAATAAACTATCTTAATTGGAGTAAAACAAGAAAATATGCCCATTCATTAAGATAAACAAACAACCTCCCCACTTAATAATTTCACTCAAAAATAGAATGTATGACCAAGGACCTTACCTTGATGGGCTCTATAAAGACACTTCTTTAGTTTCAATGAGACTTTGAATTCTTGGAATTTTCAAAAATATATATTTTAGGTGTATGAGATGGCCATGTTTATTCTTGAGGAATACAATAAGGTCCTCTGAATATATATTAGCATAATATTATTTTTTCAAATTACAAATGTGATTTCCATGTCTATTTGAAAAGTATCTCCTAGATTCAATAATCCAAATGTCATCTTTGCATATGCATAGATTCAACATTTTTATGGTAAACACTATCTTATAGTAGTCTTAATTAGAGACACAAGAAACATTCAATACCAATACTTGAAAGAATGGTGGGATAATTAATGATGATGGATTATTTTTATTATGTCATGTTTTTTTCCAGGCTTAATTATCTTGAAGGTCACCATGATTGGATCCTTTAGCATTTTCAATGATTCTTGAAGTAGATTATTTAGCTCTAATATATAAAGGATATCCCATAATGATATTCTTATGGTCATGTTCTTGAGTAGTTTAATATTTTATAAGTGATCGATGATTTATCTTTAAAAATAATTCTTGAATTGAGAGAGAAATTTTCTATTGGAATGGTGTTTTGGGAACAATTTTGGGAATTGTTACACTTCACTTGAAATGCTAGTTCATAAGCCACTAGGAGGCTCTATTTTCCTAATATTGGATCATTACTAAAATATATAATTTGAATGGATTTCTAGATAAAAGATAAATTCATCTCCATTAGAGGGCAGATTGTAACATGTATCCTTTCCAATGCTTTCTAAAATCTAGATTTGAATTCAATGAAAACTTCTTGTTGGGATATTTCAATTGTTATTAGTTATTTTAGGAGTTAAGAGTGGTGCCCCTTTATTTCAACCTTTTGAAGAAGGTTTTTTTTGGTGTTTTTTAAATACCAAGCTAATCTTATAAATAACCTATAGGTTTTTTCCATATCCAATGGTCAGCTATCTAGAAGGATTGGCCAAGGAACAGGTGAAATTTGCAATAACTTTCCCTCTACACTTTGGGATCTGCAAAACCTAGGAGGGTGATCCCATACAATGAAATTAAGATAATCTTGTGTCAATTTACCTCATACATTGTAAAACACAATATATATATATATATATATATATATATATTTTCTTATATTTTTCTTGATAGATAAAAGACTTCAAAGATCTAGCTAATCCTATACAACATTTAACATTCTAAAGCAAGAGAATATGGAACTACATGAAACTTCCATAAATTGAACTTCAACTGAAACAGAATTTTGTATTTATTATTTTAGAGTGTGAAAGATCTAAGAACTTGTAACTTTAGACACAAATTCTAGACCAACGTCTTAACCTAGGGTATGGAGTCAAATTTAATACAAATCATGATGTATAACAATGTTTTAATCCTAAAATTACAAAGCTTTACAATATTGTATTACAACATTGCACTCGTTATCCTGAACCAATTCTTCTTAACAAATCCCTACACATCAATACACAAACCTATACTTCTATCAAGAAAATTAAACCAATTATTTGAATCAAAACATTGATAAAAGTATACATCCACTAGAACAACAATGGAGACCAAATGAAATATCCTTGATAATTTTCATTAATAATTCATGAAATTGTACAACAGGAGACAACTAAATTAGAATTATGCCAATTCTTATATTCAAATATTGGTACTGTTATAACATAAAATGCAGAAAATGTAAACTTAATAACCTAAGACAAGACTCAACTTCTATTCTTTGTGTTGTGTTACAAAATTCTCTAGGAGATCAATCATCCCATGAAAATGACCTTCAATTCCATTTTATAAAACAAAGGAGCAACAAGCTTCAAGTCATTACCCATGTAACATTTTCATTTGACATTCAAATACATTTCTTGAAATATGATCACGTTTGCAAACCCGTGGGTGGAATATTCCTAGGACAAAAATCATTATATTTACTCCTTAGAAACCAATTGTCCCCCCAAAAATGTGTTTGATGCGAATTGTAGTTATTTGCCACTCTTTTTCATTCTTCATAATGTGGACCCAAGAAAGCTAAGCTAGTAGATGAAAACAAAAACCTTGTTGTTCAAGAAGACAAAAGTCCTTTGTTGTTGTAACTGAAAACCTTTTGAGATGTTGATTGTGCAAAAATACAAAAATATGTCCACCTCACCAAGATAGTTTACAAGTTAGGTATTTGATTATATTTTTGGTCTCAATCCTCATATTCCTCTTTAGATGGACAACTGAATGCCATGGATTCATCCAATTTATTTTTGTATGGGACATATTTCTTCATTGTGATTTGCATATTTATCAAATTCCTCCAAAAATGCACTAGCGATGGACAATTTATCCATGCTATTCTTCAACATGTCTATCTTGAAATCTCCTCCCTCACAAATCAAAGAAACCTCTACAACAATAACAGTGTCCATTTGAGCTCTCACTATTCATATGTTTTAACAACTCCATTGCTATCCAAAATGTCTGGCAAGAGGCTCAAATCATTCTCATCAAATGTTGGAGAAATTCCCTGATTCTCTTCTCAAGTGTATACACTAACCACTAGCAATCAAAAATTCCTTTCACTATCTTGTATGTGGGGGAAATATTTAGTGGCTTCTTAGGCTCATGAGTTGATCCTACAACCATGTTATTCAATACATTGAACCTAGCTACCCATAACTGCATCAATGGGATAATTATTAATTTATCCCCTTCAAGCATCCTTATTGAATTAAATATTAAAGAATAGCTTGAGTGAACACTATCCACTCTTTTCATTGCCTTTCCCAAACAATGCTCAAGAACACTAGAAACAATAAGAATATTATTATCATCATGTAATGCAAACAATTCTTCATATGCCCTTAGCTACTTGATTAAATCCCTTCTACTTATTTTGGCCCTAGGAGGAGGTACAACTGATGTACTTGGGGTAAGCTCTACAATTGGTGTATTCTCATTATATACAAGCATTTTCATGGATGGTGGAGGAGGTGAATAAACTAGAGGAGGTGGTGGAGAAGAGGAAGATGAAGCAGTGAGTTGAATTGATGGCATTGGATGTACTAGTTGTTGATTATTCAAAATTTCATTTTCCAATTCCAATTTTGCCAACCTATTCTTGTCTTTATTGTATGCAATCAATAAATCATTGTATTTTCTAGTCTCTACATCACATTTCTCTTGCAAAGATTCCATGGTTTCCTTAGTGAATTGAGAAACATTGGTATTGAATGTAGCTGCCTCAACTGCTAAGGTATCTGAAACTCTTTTTATTATTAGACCTCCTCTTAGGTCTACTACTAGCTCTACCACTATAGGCTTATCGGTGTTAGGGGACAAGGTCCAAATTTCCAACTTGTCCCATTGTGGACTAAATATTGATCACTACAATGCAGTTGTGGCTTCTTCATTTGTTGTCAATATTTGTGACTCTTGCCTTCTTACAATATTGAAAGCAATGTCTGATGCCAAGTCCCATTCTGGTAGAAGTAGACCACTTTCTCTTACCATTCTTCTTCCTTCTTCAAGGGTTAGATCCTTTTTTTTTCTCTCATTTCTAATAACACCCTTTTAGCAACAACTTCTCTTGGAAATTCAAGGGACTTTGCCATTTCTTCTTTCACTATGTTTTCAAAATCACCTTTCTTAGTTCTCCATACATACTCCCTAAATACATCTATCTTGAAAAATGCATCATCATCCATAAATTACTTACAAGCCATCTCTCACATCATTTGAATTATCAATCCCATTCCTTTCTTTCACAGAAATCTAGAAAATCTTTCCAGATGGGTGATCCAACAATAGTGGTTTACACTTTCTAGGAGATCCTATTTTTTTCTGAAGCCACATATTTTTAGAAAATAAAATGATTTAAGCCTTTAAAAGTTCCATTTAAAGGATTCCAATTGAAGAGGTTTGATCAAACCACGTTAGATCAAACCCCCTTGCATAGGACCCTGTTAGTCTTAAACCATATCTATAACAGAGTCTCATTTACACCTATCAAAATGCCAATAAAAAAACACCTTTGATTTACCTTTTGGGGGATTAAATGAATTCATTAAAAATTTATTTTTTGTAAGTATGTAGTCCTTATTATAAGCTTCCCAAAAAGTAAAATGTTAAATAAATTTAATTTAATTATTATATTTATTTTTTATTTCTTGTGAATGTAGGTTTTTCACCGAAAATCAAGCTCTTTATTCTTCACATGTGAAAAATAGCACATTATCAAAAAAAATCTGAAAAATATTTATCCACTAGATATTGATGTCCTTGATCTAACAAAAAAAATAAAATTGAATTTTGATACATACAAAAAATTTATGTTTTAGCCAGTAAATCATGTCTAAATTATAACTGGTTTGACTTTGAAACTTAATTAAGAAAAATATATTCAATGAAATGCTATGAAACCAATTCCATGCACTAGATATCATAGTTACAAATCTAAATTCAAAAAAATAGAATTTTATCCTTCATAGAAAAAAATTATGTGTTAGCCAGTAACATCACTCTTTAAAAATGGTGTTTACTATTAAAAATTAGTTTTCGAATGAGAAGGAAAAAGAAGTGCAATATGAATCCAAAAAAATTGAAAAAAATATATTTAGAATCTACAGACAAAATGTCACAAATCACTATTTTACATCATCTTCAAATTCCTCATAGTTTAGCCGCTATAAGTGCCTAAAAGTGAAGATTTAGTTAAAAAAGTTCAGTTCAATGTCCAATTTGGCCAAAAATTGTAAACCAGTATTGTGGGATCACCCATATGTCCAATCCTTTTGCAGCAATATTTGCATATTCCGGCTTGTATACTCCATTCTCATTAAGAATCTCAAGTCAGACCATTTCAAAAGAAGAGGTATGCTTGATCTCATTCAACTAGGAATGGATGTAAAACCTTATATCCTTGTAGTACACAAACCCCACTAAAACTTTTGAAAATGCACCATCTTTGTCCACCTCCATTGCTTTAAACGAAAAATTCTTGTACTTGGGTCTTGGCCTCTCAACAACATTAATGGAAACTAGTGTATCCATGAAAACACTTTTCAATACTAGGGTTTTACAATTACAACTAAAGAAATACATGTGAACATCATTGTTAGAATTTGCAAACAACTTGCTAGAAACCTTCTTCACTTCCTTAGCTCTTGCTCTCACTTGATATAGTTTGAATGAAATCAATTTAATTGAAAAAAGAACTAATATGCCTCACACCAACCCTAGTCACTCCACAATCAATGCATTTATTTTTTCTTAACACTTAGCATCTTTTTATGGTCTTTGATATCATAGAGATCCATAATCTTTCAGCACACATCTGTAGGGAGTGTATTTTCATTGGAACCTTGAGCAAACAAGTTCATGTTACTGACTACCATTATGCTAAAGAATTCAACCTTTCATTATTTTTAGGGGTTGGAAGGTTCTACAATTGCAACTCCCCCTAAGTCAATACTCTCTTTTTTTAGTTACCAAAGGATTCATCTGCACCATGCTAAGGTACATATTCATTCTTTACTTCTTTTTCTTCCTTCTTCTACCATACTTTGTTCATTTCCTTATTTTGCTAACTAATGACAGACTTCTTTTGAGGATAAAAAAACCTTGCATTCTTTCCCTTGCAAAAACTTGCAATGTGTCCTAGTTTATTGCAATTGTAGCAAATGATCCTAGCTTGCAGAGCATACTTACTTTTTCTCACATTAGATATACAATCAACAACCCTATGACCAAACTTCGTGTGTGTGTAGCAGTAATCAAAGAAGGATTGAGAGGTCATAACATTTCTATTCCTTATCATTCTACTTCTGAATTCATTTAGCCTTATGACCAATTTTGTTACAAGCATAGCACTAACCATGAAATGATTAAGAGTTCATAGGATTGTACCTTGGAGGCCTGAATTAATTTTGACTCATCTTGCTTCTACACTCAACTTCCTTACGACCAAAATTTTTACAAGCATAGCAGTTGTCATTGAACGTGGTAGGAGTAGTTTGTTTAGGACTAGGCATCTTGAAGTTCTTGTTTCGAACAAGAATGAATCCACCTTCTTTCTTGTTGTCTTAATTTATATTTTCATTTCTGGAGGATGTCTCCTTAGGATTTTTAGTGTAGGCTTTATCCTCCTTTGTTTCAGACTTCCCTTCTACTTTGAAGTTATCGTACAGATTTGTAGATGCATTGATCATGGGAATTTTCCCTTTTTCAAAACCAAGTCAAAATTTCTCTTTAGATGGTTTTTGAGAGTTAATCAACTCATTAAGAATTTCATAACCTCCTCTTAGTTTTAGACCTTTGTTAATTTTTTGTTTTTCCTTTTATTGAGTTCTTTCTCAGAGATACAATCTCTTCCTCAAGCTTTAATAATTTAGTAGTTTTATCATTTAGCTTGGTATTCAAGTAGTCCTCAATCATCTTTCCTTCTTAAACTTTAAATTTTAAAATTGAGATCACATCTTCATCCTCTTTGACTTTAATTTCACATCCATTTCCTCCTTTTATTTGAGATTTTAGTTTGCCAATTTTTTCCTTTGATTCTTTAGATTTTGCCTTCAATTTATCAATTGTCTCTTTTGTTTTTTCCAACATGCACTCATATTTGATATTTTGTAATCTTTCTTCATCTAAATCTTCAAGAGTAGACCAAAGTTCTCCTTTAAAATCAACTTCACAATCATCTAAATTTATCTTCCAATCCTCAAGTTCCATTGACTCTAGATCTAGCTCTGGGGTAAACATATCATTTCTCTTTGCTATGGACCCCATGTGTTCAAATGAAGGATCTACCTTAGTTGTTAAGCTCCTCAAGGCACTTGGCTTTGATACCAATTGTTGAACACAAGGTTGTGATGAGAGGGGGGGTGAATCAACATAAATTAAAACTTAGCCATTCCCATTTACAAATTAACAAAATATCATATAAGCTGAAAAAGAGTAAAAAATAAAATATACACCACATAAAGACACCAAGATTTTTTATGTGGAAAACCCAATGAGGTAAAAACCATGGCGAGGATTAACTCACAATATATAAAGCTCACTCCTTACAAATATTATAATGGTGTTTAAGGCTCAATGAATATGGACTTGTAGACTAAGGTGTATAACCTTAGGGAAAGATACAAAGGACTTGATGAAACTCACTATCTCAAAGTAGGATACATGGAATTTATAATAAGAAATATAAATATGAATAGCTATGAAGAAGCATCCAACATATGTTGATGTTGTAGTCCCTTTTTCACACAATTAACCCTTCATGTTGACTTTGCACACTTCATCTTCAACATACTACTCAATAATAGTTCTCTATACTCTCACACCATCACAAATGAATTTGAACTTCTATATATATATCCTTTGCAACAACTAAAAGCATTAATTAAGTTGGCTCCAAAATGACCTTTAGATGAAACAAGTTATATTGCATGGGTTGGCTCCAAAACACATCAAAATGAAACAATTTTAGTTGTGGATCAACATATGGCATGCCAAGGCCCAAATAAATCACAACACATTTTTTAAAGCAATATTAATTGATTAGGATTAACCATACATGAAATAACCAAGTCTGTCAGCCCAAATAATGAAAACACCCCCAAAACTACCATAAATTTACACCACCGGGGAGAGACCAAAACCAACATGTGGATCAAGATGCAAGCATTGTATTCCATGCATAGTATCTCTTCAACCATTTCCTAAAGTGTTTGACCATCATAAACTAGCACAACTGAAGAAACCTATTGAGAACATAGGAATAGAGCATTCCGAACATACTGTAGCAAACTGTCATTTGAAAACTAAGCTTGCAAACCACCAAAACACCTAAAGTGGCACAATAGTATGCATTAGTCATCACTGATTATGTTTGTATAACCATGAGGCTGCCACTTCACTTTTGGAGGAATGTGGAGCATTCCAACAAGCTTTCAACATTATATTACACGAACCAAAACACTATCAACTATGACTCTTACTGTGAAAGGTGTAAAGACTTGAAGTCTTGGAGATAGAACCTTCATAACTTAACCATCTTATTTTATAAACTGGGTAAACCCACAATTGTGGGTTACAATTTTTTCCATGAAGAAAAATTAGAAATTCACATCAAAAAATTTAAAATGTCTTACCCCTTCTAATGAAGGGGGTTCAAATGAACCCCCCTTCTAATGAAATCTCACCCCCTTCTAATGAAACCCCACTTGCACCATATAGGTGTGTTCATTCAAACCCCTCTTCTAAGGAAGGGGATTCAAATGAACCCCCCTTTTTTCACCTCCCCCTCCACCATTTCAAAATTTATGCATTTTTTTGACTATTGAAGCCCAAGAAGGAGGTGCAAATGGATTCGACTTGATAAACCAAGGTGAAGGACTGTAATGATTGAAACGTGCTTTCCAACAACTATAAATTTAATATATTTTGTTTTTATTTTATAATTTATATTTTAGTTTTACTAAACATAGGTTTTTCATCAAACATCAAGTTCGGTGAAAAATCATTGTGGAAAAATAGTAAATTTGAGAAAAAAATATTGAAAAATATATACGCACTAGGTATTGATGTCCTCATTCCAAAAAAAATAAAAATTGAATTTCAATACATACCAAAATATTTTATTGAGCTGAAGTGCACCTATGTCTAAATTGTAATTAGTTTGACTTCAAAACTTAAATAAAAGAAAAATATTCAATAAAACGTTATGAAACAAAATGAAAGCACTAGATACTAGTGTTATTAACCTAAATTCAAAAGAATCTGAATTTTATCCTTTCTAGAAAAAATGTTATGTGAGCCGAAGTACACACCACTATTCAAAAATGTTGTTTACTATTAAAAACTAGTTATCAAAGGAGATACAAAAAAAATTATAATTTAATTTCAATTTTTTTTTTTAAATACATTAAAAATCTACAGATAAAATCTCACAAATCACTAGTTTACATAATTTTCAAATTCCTAACAGTTTACCTACTATAGGTGTCAGAAAGTGAAGTTTTTTTTCTGAAAATGTTGATTTCAATGTCAAGTTTGGCCAAAAAGTGTAACCCATTATTGTGGGATGACCCAAACTACAAGACAAAAACACATTCTATGGAAGGATGTAGACCAAAAATCCATGACTATCATAGTGAATACCATAGAAAAGGTTTTGCAAGTTATCATTATGTGTGGTACACCAAACAAGGATGATATCAATGTAAACATGTTATAAACATATCAGAACTTGTGTTCCAACCTCTGCATCATATCGAGTCCACCATTTTCCTCATATAGCATTGTAGACTAGCACCAACGCATATCAACTATACAACAACTATCTCTAGAGTATATACACACTTCAACATGTACATATTTGACATCAATGACAACTCATATTGAGTCGAAATCAATTAAAACATTTATTCCCAACATGTATATTTATAACAAGTTTCATAGATAGAGAAATAGTTTATGTACATTTCTAAAGTCTCCTAGTGTATCTAAATGAAGCCAACCAAAGTTATACTCTCATCTAAACACTTTCTATAGTGTATTATGTAATTATTAATTTTTATGAGTTGTTATCATTTGTTAAGGAAATATCTTCCATTCAACATGAAATAAATACTAGAAGGTAAAGCTCCCTTTGGAACAAGAGTAGAGAGAAACCAATATAGTTTATCAAAACACTTGAATAAAATCTTACTAATTCTAGATACATCACACACAAGAATTTTGTAACTTTGGAAGCTAAATAACTAGACATGTTACTATTTTTGTATTTAAATAAATTTATTTATTGGATGACTACTTCTACATAATTCAAAAAAATCTTATTACTTATCTCAAAGGCATGGTTGCTTGTCAAATAATGAGAATGAGCTCTTTCATTGTAAAGAATATATATAGTATATTCTTATAGGGAGAAATATTTTTGCTAGTTATTTTGAGCTTATCATTAATGAGTCATTATATGTATGAGACTATATAATAATACAATATATTACATCATGTATATAAATTGTCTTTTGCGAAACAAAATTCATGCAATAAGTAAATTTGGTGTACCCACATATAAGCTTGTCTACCTTTTCATATGAAAGAATAAGGTTTCTACCTTCAATGTTTCTCTCTATCATAATAATCAATTATGTCCATGGATAATGAATGCTACCACATGGCACCAAATATTCAGAAAGAACTTAAACAATCAATGTGTTATGGTCAATGGACCAAACATTTAGGAAGAGATGTTTAACTTTTCATCTACTGGTAATTTTTTTACATTATTTTTAAAAATGATGGTAAATAGAAATGGTTGAATGAAAAATACAAGATTTGACTCATGTTTGACCTTTACTAAGATTTACAGTTTCAGTTGCCTTTCTAGATTCTTCTCATTTCAAAAGTATTTGATTTAGTTATGTATGTATTTTTTATATTTCGTTCATACTTGTTTAAAACAAAAGACAAAAGCATATAATCTTGGTTTCCATATTTGTAATTTTAATATATGGCATCCATACTATTGTAGTTTGGTGTCAGTCTATAAGATATAATATTTCTCAATCAAAATGTGTCCCAAGTAAATCACTTCTCTCTCATCTTAAGCCCTCCCAAGTTAGCAAGAGATAAACTCCTCAAATAATATCTGACAAAATTCATGTCTACTAGAGTTGGAGTGTGGTATGATTTATAAAATGATTAGTATAAAAAAAATTAAAATATTATATATAAATAAAATGATTAGTATTTTCTCATCCATTCTAATGTCATGATAGAAATTAAGATCATATGTTATTAATCATTAAAAATAAATATGAAATAAATAAAATGAGAATTTCAAGAAACAAAAATTAAACACGTTACACAATATATACATGAAGAAAATACTTTTAGATAAAAAATCTCATAAAGCATCATTCCATTTTAAAACACTTATAGAATGATCTATCAAAACTTAGAACAAACATCGGGAAATGCCTAGATGGTTACTTCCACTTGATTAGAAGAATACCTTGTGTGCATACTAATAGAATTCACTATTAATATCCAAATGTACCTAGCCTCTTAATGAGATTAAGTCTCCTTAAATATAGGAAAAGGGGTAGAAAAATACTTGAAGGGGTATCATTCACACCTATTCAAAGCTATCATTTATAAATAGGTAATAATCTAATAGTTACTAGACTATAACTATTTTAAATGGGATATTATTTGTAAAGAATATAAGATTCAATAATCTTATATTAAAATAACAAATAAATTATATAAGGGTATTGACCCTTAATAACATTAGGTTTTTTAAAGTAACATTTTTAGTGTAATCTATTGCAATTTAACCCTTCTCTTTGAGCTCTCCGCACACACTCTTATTTTCAAATTTCTAAGCTTATGTGTTCCCTGATGAGTTGGCTCAAAGGGGACCCCATCAGGGATCCCCCACTCATGAACTCTACTCCTTCCCAGAATGTCGCTTCCTTCCCTTCGCCTTCTAGGGGGACTAAAATTATGCCTAGTGCTTCACATGTTCCTTGTCCTAGGGATTCAAATGGGCCTACTTCTTCTCTTGGGGGTAAGGAAACTTTGTTTGCCAGTGAGAAAACAGTTTCTTTTGTTGAAAAGCTTGTTGGCGGAAAGGATTTGACAAAGGCACCTTTGGATTCTTTGTTTGCTTTCTGCATTGTAGAAATGGATGAAGTGGATGTCCCAGATGTTATCTTGAACAATGCTTTGGAAGGTTTGAATTTGTCCTTGGTTGGAAAGTTCTTTGTTGGTCGTCCTAATATTGCCTAGGTATGTAAGTGGGCCTCTGACACTTTGAATCTCAAGGGCAGTGTTTCCATAAGTGTTATGCCTAAAGGTATTTTTTTATTCACCTTTGTAATTCCTAAGGATATGAGAAGGGTTCTCACAGGAGGCCCTTGGGCTTTCAATAGAATTTTTAAGAATATTTTGTCCCTATGCAAGTGGAAACTAGGGTTTGATGCCTCTGTTGATCTAGGTAAAGTTGCCCCTACCTAGGTTAGGCTCCCTAGTTTGCCTTTGGAATTTTGGCATCAAAATATATTTAAGGGTATTGCTGATTCATTTTCCACCCTGGTTACGGTGGACCCTTCTCAAGACTAGATTGGTTAATGCCAAAATGTGTGTGAATGTTGCTATTAACACAGTTCTTCCTACATTTGTGACCTTAAAATCAAGATTTGGTACAGATGGGTTCAGTCGTTGGAATATGAGAATGTGTTGGTATTTTTCCAAGGGTGTAATAAATTTGGTTATTTATAGGATGTTTGTAATAAGGTCCCACTTCAACCTAAAAATCCTCAACAAGGAGTCCTAGAGAGCTCTCCCTTGAAACATGTGGTTCCAATGAATTTGATAAAGGAGCCTATCACTCCAATTTCTGATAATGTGATTGAAAATGAAGGACAAGTCCTGAATGAAGGTGCTCTAATGGTTAATAATGATATGGCTTTCTTTCAGGGGATTGTTATTGGGTTTAATACTCCTCCTTCCTTAGAAAAGTATCTTGAACCACAAAATGGTAATAAAAAGATGGATAACTTGTTACATTCATCTCATGAATTCGAGGGCGGTGTTTTTGAATTCCAAGAACAACAAAATGAACCTTTGGAGGATGACGAGTTTGTTATTTAGATGGAAAAATTATTGACCTCCTCTCCTGAGCCCCCTATGAAAGACCTAGTTTTGGGGGATGTTCATATGTTAGAAGATAGGATTGAGTTGGAGGGTAAAGATGAAAGCAAGAAAATCTTGATAAATTCGGGTTTCCCTCAAAAAGAGGGGGTGGTTGACAAGGAATGGATAACTACAAAATCACAAAAAAAGAAGAAACTAAATGTAGGAGGAAATACCAAAGTGGGTAGACCACAAATAAAAGATTCAAGGATCAAAGAAACAACAAGAGATGTGGTGGATGGTAAGCAGAGAACTCTTGAATCCCTCACTGGGAGTAACCAAGAAATAAGTAAGGGGAGATCTTCTCCCTCTCTGTGTAATATCAAAGGGTTATTGCTTTTCCTTTTTGTCTAGATGCATCTATTGTCTTAGAATGTTAGGGGACTAAATGGCCCCTATAAACAACATTTGTTAAAATCCTATGTGGTTGATGTTAAACATGAAGTCCTCTTAATTCAAGAAACCAAAATGAAAAGAGAAAATTTTGACAAGTTGATAAAGTGGCTTTGGCCTGTTGCTAGTTTTGAAGTTAGTGATGTTAAAGGGGTCTCTAGGGGAATTGCAACTTGTTGGAACCCCTCTAGGCTTGCAGGAAGGCTAAGTTTTGCAATAAGAACTGTCTCATAGTTTCTATGGAAGATAATACAACCTCGGTCAAGTGGAATATGGTAAATATATATAGTCCTAACTAAAGGCTAGATAGGCTTGATCTATGGAATTTTTTGGAGGGTATAATTACTAATAGGAAGGATAATTTTTGGATGCTTGGTGAGGATTTTAACTCCCCTTTGTATCCCTAAAAAAAGATTAGAGGTCTTACTGATTTCTCTGATAGCATGATGGACTTATCGAGGCTTCTTGACATGGTGGGGTTAATGGACATTCATCTGAATGGTTCTCTTTTTACTTGGACAAATAGGAGACAGGGTTGTCATCTGATCTAGGTGAAGTTGGATAGGTTTCTTGTTTCCTCCAATTGGAACATTTTATAAAATCTCACCCTTTCTGCTTTCCCAAGAACAGGTTTTGATCATAGTGCTCTCCTTCTAGAATGGGATGAAAAAATGGTTAAAGGTCCCTTTCCTTTCAGATATGAAATAATGTGGTCTCTTCATCTGGATTTTAAATCCCTGGTGGAAGTGTGGTGGAAAGATCCTTGTGATGGTACTTCCATGTATAGATTAGCTTAGAAGCTGAAAATGGTTAAAGAGAAGGTCAAGGGCTGGAATAAGTATTCATTTGAGAATATTTTTACCAAAAAAAAAATATTTAAGCTTAAAACTTAACGAGATCCAAGATTTGATGCAGCTGGGAATTATGGATGAAGAGACTTGTAACCAAGAAAGGAACCTCAAATCTTTATGGTATAAAATAAATAAAAAGGAAGAAATATTCTAGAAACAGAAATCGGGAATCCAATGGTTGAGGGAAGGGGACAAAAATACTAAGTTTTTCCACCAATCCACCTTAAAACACAGAGGAAGAAACAAGATTAGATTTTTAGTTAATTCAAATGGGACTAGACTAGATAAAGAGGAGGACATTGCTAAGGAGGTTGTTTCTTTTTCTCAATTTTTTTGGAATTTCCTAAGGTTGATAATTCTGAATTGGAAAAATTCCTGTAGGTGATCCCTAATGTTATTACGAAGTAGGATTTAAATGAAATGTCTAAAGATGTTTCCATGAGTAAAGTTAAGGAGGTTGTTTTCTCTTTTGGAGCCTTCAAAGTGCCAAGGCCGGATGGCTTCCCTCCAAGTTTCTTCCAGGTCTATTGGGATACTATCTCATCTGACATGTTCAATGGTGTCAAGGATTTCTTTAGGACATGAAGGATTTTAAATCGGATGAACACCACCTTTATTGCACTTATCCCTAAAACTAATGAAGCTACCTCTATGAATGACTATAGACCTATCAGTTTGTGTAACACCACTTATAAGATCTACTCCAAGATTATGGTTAATAGATTAAAGTTAGTCTTGAATAAAATGATTGTTAACCATAAAGGGTTTTTCCAGGGAATAAATTTTTTGGATGCAACTATTTATACTCATGAGGTGCTACATTCTATGGATCACAACAAGAAACATGGTATGGCTTTAAAACTAGATATCTCTAAAGCTTATGACAAGGTCTCTTGGAATTTCCTATTTGTTGTTCTTGAAAAAAATGGTTTCAAAGGTAAAATTTTCAACTTAATCAAATCATGTGTCACTTGTAATGACCCACCTGATGACATTTCTATTTTAGTTGTTTTGAGATACTGTTAGCAGTTAGATGTTTGAGATTGTGTTGCTTTGATGTTTTATGGCATGGTTTACATAACCTGTTGTGAAACTCAATTGATGATACACTCTACCTTATGATGTGATGTTTATTTTCATGAGATGACATTATTATGATGATCTATGATGTTCTATTATATACATGATGATACTATGGAGTGATTTATTTTAGATGCTATGTTTTACGTCAATTCAGTGAAGGAGACGGTTTAGCAGTACTCATCCATGAGTGCCCTACTACATCATGATTCTTCTTCACAATGTGTCTTCATATGTATATATGTTGTCCATTTGACTGTGCAGTGTTTTGTAGCTTTCAGGTATAGGCATTGACTCCACTTACTTGTCAGGTCTGAGCGTGTCATGGCCCAATGGAATCGTTGAAGGGAGATAGACTTGTCCTCTGTCATGAACCATTGTTCTGAAAAGAATGAGTATCCGTCGTCAACCTTATGTCTTGTCATTCATTGTTGTCACGTTATGCTATGTTTCATAATGTTGAGTTAATGGTTAATTGAAATATTTAAGTTGGAAAAGTTATTTTTAGATTATTAAGGAATTGAAAGTGCAACACTAAAATATATTATTTGCAAAAGTTAATTATTCATAATTGATTTAATTATGCAAGTTGATTTTTTCAAAAATTGAATAGTCAGTTGTGATTTAGTTGCAAAATATCTTTCTTAAAGACTATTTTCAAAAACTCTAACTAGTGGTTGATGTGCATGCAAGACAATGAGTTAAAGTTTTGTTCGCTTTGAAAATTATGAAAAGAGTATATTATAGGAAAGATCATTCATTATTGAAGGTGGGTTGATTTTTGAAAAGAAAAATATTGCTTTCACGAGAAAAATACTCTATATTTTGTTGGGGTTTTGGATTGAGAAGCTTAAAACTATTGATTAAAGATGGTGTTGGCACTGTGAAGGATTTGGGGATTGTGTTGTTGAGAATTATGCTTTTTCGTTGCTCGTATCTAGGAAAGCGTTCTTAGGTTTTTTCTCTTTTAGATTTCAAGTTTGTTATGATGAAATCTTGTTAAATTCTTGCTGCAAAACTTTGTTTGGAAATTTATGTAAAAATTGTATCTTGAAATCCTGCATGCACGAAAAGAAAATGTCAATATCAGTATAGCTTGAATCTTGCACAAATTAGAAAACGAAAAATGTTTTTTTTTTTCAGAATTGATTGAATAAAAAAGAAGTTTTGGAGAAAATTATAGCCTATGCTTGAATGAAATTTTGCTACTTGTAGTAACGTTATCAATAGTATTTCATTCCTATTACCAGACCAACTTACCCTTGATAGTTCCTTTCTTAAGTCATATGGCTGGTCTTGTCTATCCTGCATGTAGTCCGTTTCTACATTAGGGAAGCAAAAATTGGATTAAGACTGATGCTTGTCTCTTTCAATTCAAACATTTGACCCTTCTTGTGTTCAAAAAAAACTATTACTCAATTTTTTATAGATAATTTGATTTGGTGTGAATCTCATTTCCTTCGTTGTTTATTTTGTTTAAACGCATGGAACAGAAGGGGGTTTCTATTATTTCTTTTTTCTGGTTGTTTAGTGTAGTGATTGATCAAGCTAGTTTCCCTTCTAATAATTAAGCTTCTATTTTTCCTGAAAGAGGATACAAGATCAAAATTTTCTCCTGATGAGTTTATGTTCCATTTGAGTTAAACTGTATGATAACATTGCAATAATTCCCATGCATGTGCTTAGATTTTTCCTTGGCACATGTAATCCGAACATCTGCATGTGTCGATCTCCTATGTGGATTAACAGTGCCATCCGCTTTTGTATCTTTCAAAGCATGGCACGATAAACTTTCATTACCTGCTAAAAGGCTATGTGATGGTTGAATTCTTGTATATTCATGCTTTACTAACACTGGTACTATAGCTTCTCCTGGTACCCAACGTCTATCTTTTATCCATTAGGTCGTGTACAGCCTTACATAGGTCATTTATCCCTTGTGAAGTATTAGTTATGATTCTTGAAAGCATATGGGGGTCGGCAGTATGAAATTAACTCTATCGCTGTGTGGTATGTCATTCGCCTTTTGTTTTCTTTTCAAAATGGTTGGATTGCCTCTGCTCGACCAGTGTAGTATAGTCTTTGTCTCGATTCAGAATCTCTACTCTGGTTCATGGTTTGAATCTACGTTATCTAAAGAACATGCTCAATGGTTAACTTTGTTGCTTTTATCAAGTTTTTTTATTGAGACTGGATCTTTGGATATTTCAATATTCTTTGAGCAAGCATTAGCAAGTTTTCAATCTGCATGCTAAGGCATGCTTAATTGTTATCTTGGTAGTTGGTCTTTTTGTTAAGTCGAGTTAACCTCAGAACCAACTCTATTCGCCTTTCTTAGACTTTAATGACACTTGTTTCTATTGGGTTTTTATGAGTTTTTCGTGAAACTTATGTCATCATGTTGTGTTGTTGTCGTTTATACTTTCTACTTCACTTCCTCTTCCGTTTTTGCTTTCCTAGTAGATCTTAGTCTTGCTGAAAACAGTTGTGAATAAAAAAAATATATTTAGAAAATTAAATAAAGTGGTGATCTTGAATAGATCTAAATGTTTTATTCTATTTATAATTAGAATTTTTTATTAATTTAGTTTGTGTAATTTAAAATACATAAAAATTTAGTATCAAGTGTGTTATACATATACGTATTATTGATCTTTAATATACTTAAATAAGGATGTTGGACAGTAATTATTAATATATAAAATAATAGTCCCTCTTGGTTTTATAAAATGGTTGGTTATTATTATAAGTGCATTGATTGTGAATTGGTATGTCATTTGTAATATAATCACATTAATATGAGTGGTCTAGTAATCACTAAACCAAGACAATTTATTTTGAGATGTTGATTTGTTTATTTAATTGTAATTAGTGTATGCGACTTTAGTTAATAATTCTATAGATGCTTAATTTATCGATTATATATTGTTGAGATTAAAGGTTAGTATTTTAAGTACTTGCTTAATGAAATGATTTATTGGTTAGATTATAAACGTAGTGAATAAGAAATGGCTTATAAATTAATAATGTTAGAACCATGTGTTATTTCATTTGGTTATAATGATTAAATATATGTATTTGGTTAATAGAGTTTTAAATGTTTAGGTTTATCTTATATAAGATTGTGTATTAGAAGCATTAATATTGTAAGGAGGTATTTATGGTCTTTTCACTCATTTAACTTAAATGTTTGAGTTGGAAATGTATTATTGGAATTCTTGAATAAGATTTGTAAATTATGTCTAAAAGGTGTTCCTACTTGGTGTTATTCTTAATTTTTGTATTGAGGTTTGGTGTTAAGTGTATTGTTCCCCAGAGGTTTGGAATTGTCATTTATTGAGATGAAATATGTTTGTTATTGTGAAGGTTATTGTCTTGTGATTAAAGTTGAAACGTAAACCATGCACATTATGTTTTATGTGATATTATTTTCGGATAACTTGAAGTCCATGTAATGAAGGTGTATGTTTGTGAAAGTTATGGCCATGCATGTTTGCAATTCACCTTGAGATATTTAATGTTATTGTTTAGCTCTGATGACATTGAGTCTTTGTGTAATGGGGCTTTCTTTTGCATGCATGTTGCCTTATTTTTTTAGTCTTTATGAGAAGTTGTACCTTAGGAGGAGTGGTTTTCGATAGGGGCCGCACTCGAAAGTGGTTGCATGGGTAACCTATCGGAGGTTGGTAACTAAGTGATAACATTAATAATTCTTAGGGGTTGGGTAGTTAAATCTAACCACATAGATAATATTGCCTCGCCTTAGACTTTAACGCTTGTTTAGGTTAAAGTGGGTTGAGAAGGCCTGGAATTGGCAACTTGAACACTTTGTCTTCTCCAGAAGTGATTTGAGGCCACATAGTTCGTATAGGGGTCAAAAGTCATAAGAGGTTGCCAGGGTAACTTTGGTAGAGGGCTGGTAACCTAGGAAGGCTATCCAGGGTAATCTACTGCATTTATGTGATGACACTCTTGTCCTAGTACACTTGATCTTTCACTTGTGATTGTGAGTCGCCTCTGGGATTTTGTCAGTTGTCTTATTATTGTGATGTCATGTGTGTCGACCATGTATTGTGTGATGTACCTCTTGATGTCAGTTTTGACTTGAGGACTTGTTCTATCTCCTAGCAGGGGGGGTGGGCTTTCGAGTTCCACACGGTTGGGAGGAACATGCCACATCTTCCACTGGGTCCCCTGCAGGTGATTTTGTTCGTGACATGTTTGTTCTTGGCAGTATATGGAATGCACAGTGTTCACAGAGCTTGGTTCCTTGGACGAGTTCAAGGACATGGTCATCATCTTTTCTTGATCTCATTCTTCATTGTCCGCACTCATGATGTACATGAGGTTGCTTTGTAATGATACTTGTATTGTTCTGAGATTTGTCACAATCTCACTTCTTGTTATGTAAATTTTGATGCAATGATTCTGGACATGACTATTCACATTGATATATATTTATATTTGGTTCTTGATGTGTTATATGTTTAATTACTTTAGTAGCATAGTTGTGGAACCCTAAAGCATTTATGTTAAATTGTTGTCTTATGTTGTTGTTATATGTTTAAAATAATATATATTTTTTGTTGTTTTGAGTGTTTGTAGTAACATTTTCCAGGTTCCACGACAGAGCGTTACATCACTTCTCCTAAGTATTTTGTTTTGATTAATGGGGTTCCTCAAGGATTCTTCTCTGCTGGTCGTGTCTTAAGACAAGGGGACCCGTTATCACCTTATTTGTTTTTCATTGTTGTTTCAAAGCCTTGGGTCGCAATATCCAAAAATAGCTTGCTAGTAAGGCCTTGAAAGGTTATATGCTACTTCTTCCCTTTCCCCTACTTCACATCAATAGTTCTTTGACAACACCATCCTCTTGGTGGAGGCCTCTATTTTTTAAGTGAAACAATGGAAAGTGATCCTTGACAAATATGCTAAGGTTTCTGGCCAATATGTATCAACTACCAGAAGAGTAAAATATATTTTTTCAATACTATCCAAATTGTTAAGGATAAAGTGATAAGTATTTTAGGCTGCTAGGAGGTTGATTTTCCAGCTACATGTCTGGGGTTACCATTAATCTCAAGAAAACCCAATAGTAACTACTAGAATTATATTGTGGAAAAGATTCAGAAGAAGCTGGCTAGGTGGAAAGGAAAATTGTTAAGTTTTGCTAGGAAGTTTCAGCTCTTAAAAGCCTCTTTACAAAATATACCTGTCTATTATCTCTCTCTTTTCAATATTCTTGCCTATATTTCCAAGAAAATTGAAATGATTCAAAGGAGGTTCTTATGGTCAGGAGTGGAAGAAAGGAAAATAATGACACTTTTTAGATGGGAAACTATTTGTACTCCGAAGAGGGAAGGATGAATGGGGATAAGAAGAATAAAAAGGTTCAATAAAGCTCTTGTGGCTAAAATGGGTTGGTTTCTTCTAGAAGGAGAAAAATATTGGGTTCAAATTCTAAGGGCTAAATACTTCGGTAACAAGGATGTTTGTTCTTTCTAAGAATAAACTACTTAAGGTGAGAGGCACTCTATCTAAAGGAATGAAATTGAGAATTGGAAATGGGGTTAGAGCTGAATTTTGGGAGGATGCTTGGTCTACATGTGCTCCTTTGTTTGCTAGTGACAACCTGCAACAAATTAGAATCAGATTAAAGAGAAGCATTGGAAAAAAGGTCTCAAATTATTTAAATTGGGATGATTTGAAACCAAAATGGATTGATTTCAGGAAATATCTAAATATTGTTGTTCTTAGGGGGGTAGACAGTTGAATTGGGATGTTTCTTTGGCCTCCCTTTTTAGGCGGATTGGGAATCCTGACCTTTTCTCAAGAAACGAGAATGATGAATGGATTTGGACAAAAAATGCCTTTGGGTGATTTTTAGTTCAATCAGCTTATGAGACTATGGATTTGTAGCCTTTCCATTTAGGTATCTTCAATTGGAATAATGTGTGGAGTAAGAACTTGATCCCCAAGATTAACTGCTTTTTGTGGACAGTGGTGCAAAAAAGGATTCTTACAGTTAATAATCTTAAGAAAATGGGATGGTACTTAGTTAATAATGTTATCTATGTAATGAAGAGGAAGAAACAATAATGCATCGTCTCTTTCAATGTTCTTAAGCTCAAGAAGGTTTGGATTTTTTTCTTAAGAGTTTGATGGTTGACTGGGTTTTCCCTCCTTTGGTTAAAATGTTTGTTGATTGTTGGAGTATATGCCCCTACTCTCACAATATAATTTCTGACCTCTGGAGACAAGTACCCTTGTTCCTCACTTGGGGTTTGTGGAAAGAGAGGAATAATAGGGTTTCCAGGGATGTTGAGCTAAGAGTAGCAAAGAGCTATGCATGTCTATTGGGAAAAAGATTCAAGATTACATAGAAAGATGCAGGTATTCTCTTTCAAAAAAAGGGCCTTCACATCAATAGCTGAGAATCAAACAACAATGGGGTATCTCTCATGATCTTAATAATTTGTTAATTGGGTTAAACAAATTATTAGGAAAAGCACTATTTGGATCCCCCCAAACCTTGGGTGGATCAAATGTAACTTTGATGGATGTTCAAAAGGGAATCCAGGCCTAGCGGGGGATGGTAGGATTGTTAGAAATGATCATGGTATCTATGTGGCTAGATACAACAAGGGTCTGGGAACAAGAACAAATAATCTGGCAGAGGCTTATGTTGCATGGATAGCAATAGGTTACCTCAAAGATAATGGTTACATGAAGGTTATTGTGGAGGGTGATTCTAAATTAATAATTGACTATTTAAACAATAAAGCGAAGGCCCCTTGGGAGATAAAAATCTATTAGATGATTGCAAAAATATGTTAAAATATTTCCAAAGTTGCAAGATATGCCACACCTTTAGGGAAGGTAACAAGACTGTTGATGCCTTAGAAAATTTTGACTTTAGGTAGGAGGATTTAAATTATTGGGACTTCTCTAATTTATCAAACCAAATTAGAGAAATTATTGCTAAGGATAGAGGAGGGGATGCAATTTATCATGGATAGAATGGTAATAATTAAAAAAAGAGGCTCGAAGTGGTGTCTAGCTATCAAGTTGGTTGCCATCATTCTTTGGTGGCAATTGGGTAGGTTGATAAGATGGATCGGGAAGTACAATTTTAAAGGAGGTGGTACACCATATATGAAAGATTTAAATAGAATGGGGTGGAAAGGATAGATTATTTTTGAAACCTCGTGTGTTAAAAAGAAAGGTGTTAATGAGGATATAGAGATCATTATTCACATCTCTAAAAATCTCGCATTTGATTTTGGAAGAAATTTTAACACGTGTTTTCATTGATGTGAAAGAAGGTAATAAAAAAGAGTAATCATGACTCATAAAGGTGGTGGATTTGTCGATATTCATTATGACAGGACCCGAAAATATGATATTTGGCTATGCATTTCGATTGATTATTTTAAACAAACTACCAAAAGGTTCGAGCCATTATTCTTGCAAATGAAAAATCACCAAGTATCAATCAAAACTGAATTTTTTGAGCTACCTATTGCTATTGTGGTGAATGAGGAAGGCCGAAGGAACGAGTTCTTGCTTCTTCCCAAGAATTATTCTACCAAGGATAAAACCATGGGTGGCCCAAGGAAGTGGAAGAATCCGAGTTAATTTGATTCATTGAGAAAAAATGTAGAGCTATGGGGTTTGTTTGAGTGGGCTGGGTTTACCCCTTTGTTGCCATGGAAGGTTACAATGAGAAGTTGAGCTACAAATTTTCAAACACCTGGAAAGATGGGGAAGTTGAGCTATGTGGTCTTCATTTCAAGGTTGATGCTAAGCTCATAACCAAAGTGACAGGGCTAGTGTATGAAGGGAAGAAGGTGGCTAAGGTAAGCAATGGAAAGTATCAAGCTTATATTAACAAGTTTTTTGAAGATAAAGAAAAAGATGAGAGATTTCCAAATGGGTACTCTAGGGTTTTACTTCCTCCCTCATACCATAATGTTTGCTTCTTTATTATAAAATATTTTACATTGGAAGGTTGGTTCCAATTTATCCTTGGTTATCACTTTCTGATTTTGAACCATATCCATCATCTTGAGAAAATTAATCTTTCATTCTTCCTTTTTTCTTCTTTGAGCCAAATCCTTACCAATGGTGCAAACCCCCCATTACACCAAGGCTTGATTCATGTGATATGCAAATATGTCCAAGTTGTTACTTCACCGCAAAGAAATGTCTTCCTTAAGTTGCTTGAAAACCCTACTCCCAAGAGTTTTGTTAAAATCAAGCTTATGGAAAGCAAGCCCCATTCCCCGACTAATGATTACTAAAACCACCCCCATTCCCAAGGACACCCCTTGGTCAAACCTTCTCAAAGTCACCCCAAAAAATGTAAAGTTGCTCCCATGGCCCTTGTGATGAACAAAAAGAGAAAAATGCTAATTTGTGAGTTGGGGGCTGACCACAACACTATAATGATACCTGATGACATTGACAACAACCCTAAGTGCTCTACTCTAGTAGGTCAAAGATTGATTCAACTTGCTTTGGCCACATCAAATGGATCTGACAATATTAAAAAAATCTAAAAGTTTAGAAGAGAAAAATGTGGATTCTCTGGATAGTAAGGGGAAGAAGGTGGCTAGGGATGATAAGGCTTCTTCACCTAGGGAAGTGTCAGATAGCCTTGGTGGTGAGTCTACTAAGGAGGAGAAAACAAAGTCAGAGGAAGTGGAAGAGATCCAGGAGGAGGAGAATGGTAATTCACAAGATGAGGATGGGTAGGATGATGAAGAAGACATTGAGGAGGCAGTCGATAAAGGTGATGCTACCAATGACCCAAAGGTTAGGGAGATTTCTAACCCTGGTAATGAAGTTTCAAAAGATTTTAAAGATAACATGTCAGGTTTAGATATTGTTAGAATTTAAAGGGTGGAGTTGCTGGAAAAAATAATGCAAAAGGATGATAATGCCAGTAGATTATAGGCACTTGAAAGTGTAGTTAAAAATGTGTGCATGGTCATGGATGCTGTCATGAAAAAAAAATTCATGGCCACTATCTATGGTCAAGGAAAGATTAGGAAACAACAGAGGAAAAAGGGGAATGATGACAAGGCTGATTTTTCTAGAAAAATGGAGCTTAAAGAAATTTTTGAAGATTCTATTAAAGACTTGTTGAAGGCCTAGAGCCAGATTGAAGATGCTTGATCATCAACACTTGTCCCTCCTACTTTTTGTTTCTTGTTATCATGATGGTTTTTTTCTATTCTATAAGATGTTCTATTGGTATAGGTTGTAGGTGCCTGGACTTTTATTTCCTTAGTTTAATTTTTTTTATGAACTCTAGTTTCCAGCTTGCTACTCTTTTAAGGTTATGTTATTATAACTTGCTTTTGTGGATGGATATTATGATGAATTGGTTATATCTCTTAGGGATTATTTATAGGTTTATAAATTTTGATGTGAAGGGTATAGGCTAATTTTTTTGGTTGATTGGGTTTGGGGGATGTGGTTCTCTTTCTGTTTTGCTCCCTGTGTAGTGTTGTTTTGTTACTGTTGGTCTTTGGTTTTGTTGTTCTTTTGTACGGGTCAAGGCCCTTTCCCTTCTTAATCAATCAAAAACATTAGGTTTTAGCAAATATATCTCAACAACCTAACTTGCAAAGATAAGAATTATGAAATGTTAGCTAAAGAGGAATTTTTCAAATTGGTTTTCATATGAAGAAGGTATAAATGTGAGTGTAAGAATGTTAATTTCACCAAAATATAAACTTTGTTTGATGTGAGGATTCATTTTACTACTAAATTATTTATTTATCTAAAATTTAATGCAAAATAATAAATAAACCATTAAAATGATTTAAGATCCTTGTATTTAGATAAACAAGCAATGTGTTCAAGTTGCAAAAGTTTGTATCAAGATAGAAAAATGGAGAGAAAAAGTGCATTTAATTTGAAATTTTGATAAAATGTACAAGACTAGGAAAATTATAGGAGGAGGTCCAAAATGACGAAAATCAAGTTCTAGAAGCCTATAGCTTTTATAGTAGTAAAGAGTCTATATAAACACAATATTTTCTCTTTACTCTTGGTAGTATCTTGTTAAAGGTTATATCCACAAAGGCATGGTGGTGTCTTCCTACTCATACTTGTGTCTTCAACAAAATTCTAGTCTAAGCCTACAACATGTTTCTATAAAAAATATGGTTGATAATATAGCTACTTTTGGGACATGCCTTACCTAGATTTTAAGGCTAAGAAAACATTTCAAAACTTGTACATTTTGGGTGTGTGAGTTCTAGGTGCATGAGAGATATAATGGTGGGTGAAAAAAATGATATTTTGAAATATTTTTAGTTGTGTATTTGCAAGTCTAGTGTGATCATGGATTCCATAAGGGTATTTTTAATGATTGGTGCAAGTTCTTCTTTCCTAATAATTTCATTCTCCTCCTAAATTAGTTATTCTTATTTAAAAACTTTTTATATGTTTTCTCATATAGATCATATTAGGATGAAAACTACAAAACAAAGAGATTATTTAAGAGGAAAAAATAACTTTGAAGCAAAGGGGCACTAACATGGATAGTTCTATCTAAGAGGATATTATTGAAAATGGTATCATATAGATAAGAAAATAGTTAAGAGTTGATTTTGAGATGGTGAAGAAGTGACTTAAGATGATATTTGGTCATGTTTCACAATTTGAAGAGTTAATTGGTGTCTCTAGTGGTCAATATAATCAAGATACATGTTTAGTGGTCTATGACTAATTTTCGGCCCATTAGCCTATGTAACACCTTTTACAAAATCCTATCTAAGATCCTAGTGAACCGTATCAAGCCCCTTCTGGATAAAACCATTAGTCCTACCCAAAAAGGTTTTGTTCCAGGGCACCATATTCTTGATGCTACTCTGACCACTCATGAGCTTCTCCATTCTATGGACAGATGTAACTATGCGGGGATGGCTCTCAAACTGGATATTTCTAAAGCTTATGATAAAGTTATATGGGATTTCATCCCAAAGGTTTTGGCTAAGTTTGGGTTCAACAATTCAGTTATCAAACTCATCATGGAGTGTGTTAATACTGTCAAGTACTCTGTTCTGGTTAATGGGACCCCCTTTGGATTTTCCTTTGCTGGTAGAGGGATCAAGCAAGGCGACCCCCTATCTCCCTATCTCTTCATCATGATATCTGATGTGTTGAGCAGGAACTTTACTGGTCTACTATTGGAGGGCTCTATTAAGGGCATTAGAGCGGCTTCCTCCCTGGACCCAGTTGTTGTGCAACAATTTGTGGATGACACTTTTCTCTTTGGGAAAGCCTCTATGGTGGAAGCCAGGAAATGGAAATCCTGCCTAAAGAATTATGCTTCATGTTATGGTCAAAGCATCAACTACAAAAAAAGCATGATCTATTTCTTTAACAACACAGCTAACTTGCAAGCCAAAGTGACTGTGGTTCTGGGATGTTTAAGTGGGACCCTCCCCTCAGTTTACCTTGGGATCCCTCTCACGGTTAAGGAGGTTACCCCTGACTTTTGGAATTTGTTGTTGGAAAGAATTCAGAGGAAACTGGCTAGGTGGAAAGGCTCCATCCTAAGCCATGCTGTTAAGCTCCAACTTCTCATAGCAGCTCTTCAAGGAATACCAACTTATTTCCTCTCCATTTTTCAAATGCCTAAGTACATTGCTAATAAATTTGAAAAAATAAAAAGGAACTTCCTCTAGTCTAGGACTGAGGATAAGAAGAAACTTGCTCTGGTCAAATGGGAAAAGGTCTGCCAGGCCAAAAATTGTGGTGGCCTTGGAATCAGAACTATAGTCAACACTAACAAGGCCCTGATGGCCAAGGTGGGTTGGGATCAGATAAGGAATACTACGGATTGGTGCAAAATAATGAATTCCAAATATCTTCAGAACAAGACTTTGATCAATTGCCTTTCAGAGTCTCACCCCTAGGGCTCCTTGGCTTGGAGGAGCATCTGCAACACAAAATGCCTGCTAAGGAATGGGATTAAATGGAAAATGGGCAATGGAAATCAGATCAAATTCTGGGAAGATCCATGGTTAATTGATATCCCTCTGGTTTGTTCTGATTTTAGGAATATCATGGGGTCGGCCTAGAGGTACTTTGGTACCCATATCAGTGATTATGTTTTTGGACCCCCTAGGGCTAGGGCTTGGAAGGACCTAATCCTCTACTATCCTCAGTCTCAAGACCTTTGTTGTCTGGCTAGGTCTCTCCAAGATGCACTCTCTCTTACCAGGCTTCCCTCCTATGACAGAGGAGATGAATGTTTTTGGACTCTTAACAAACAAGGGGATCTATCTGTTAGGTCGACATACAATCTGCTGAAAAACCAGGGTACTGCGGTGGACCCTTGGAAGAAGATATGGAATCGCCACATGATCCCTAAAATAAATTTCTTCTGGTGGATGGTCTGCCATAATAGGATTCTTACTCAAGACAATTTGAGGAAATGGGGATTTTATATCCCCAATAGATGCTTACTATGTAAATGCAGTGAGGAAACTATCAATCATTTGTTGTTACACTATTTGTTTGTTGTTGAAGTCTGGGGGTTGGCTTTTGAAAAAATGCGTGTTTCTTGGGTTACGTGTAAGGATCTCATATCCTTCATTGTGGGTTGGCGTGGTCCCTATTCCCACCCCCTACCTGGTGAAATTTGGAATCAGGTCCCTCCTATTATGGGTTGGTGTCTGTGGAAGGAAAGGAACAATAGGGTCTTCAGGAATATTGAGAGGAATCCTAGGGAAGTTTTTGGTATAGGTGTTTGAATCATTGAGGAAAAAATTTCCCTCTTCAATGGGAAACCCCCAGAGATGGGACCTCTTGATTATGAAATAAGAATGGCCAAGGCTTGGCATCAGGAGTTAGAGGCTAGCTCGTTTGAAAATTCTAAATCCCTAGCCAGGAAAAATACCAAATGGGAGCCTCTGAATAGAGGCTGGGTCAAACTCAACTTTGACAGGGCTGCTAAGGGCAACCTAGGTAGGGCTAGTATTGGTGGGGTGATTAGAGGCCCCGGGGGGTTCTGGTTGCTAGATTCGTGGGAGGTATTGGTTTCCAATCTTCTATTATGGTGGAAGCTCGTGCACTGCTCATGGGCCTCCAAATTCTTGTCTCTCTAGGGATTGCAAACCTCCACATTGAAGGGGACTCTAAGTCCATTACTAATGTTGTGAATATGGACAGGCTAATCGACTGGAGTACAAAGGACATTTTGTTGGATACTAGGTTCCTTTTATCCAAGCTCAGTGGAAAAAAAGTGACACATAATTTTAGAGAGGGTAACCAAGTGGCGGATGCTTTGGCCAATTATAGCACTTGTTGATGTTACTCTAAATATTGGAGGAATATGGAGAAGTTACCGCCAAGGATTCAATATATCATCTTGAAAGAACAAAGCAACCACTTATTATGATGAATTCAAATTTTCGGGTGATGGGTGTTGTTTGGGGGGCCCACTTGATTGTCCTTTGGGCCTGGTGGATGAGCTCTAATGCTAAGGTGGATGACAGGTGGTGGGATTCAAAATTTAAGGTTTGTCACATGGTTAAAGAAGGCGGCTCTACGAAGGGATTAGGAAAGTACAAGACTTTGATAAATTGGAGTGGTCGTATCGTACGATATCTTCTCTTTGGGATTGTGCAATATCTTGTTTTAATCCATCATGCCCTCTGTAAGACTGCGATTATGAATGTTGATTTGACCTTTCATAATGAAGGAATTCTACCTTCTAGCGCCTTTGAGCTTGCTAGTTTAGCGCGGGCTTCTAATTATACCTACATGGAATTTTCTAAATTTGGCCATGCGGCCACCTTGTCTTATTTTTCGCGCAGATGCACCATGGCTAAGGAACCCTACATGCCCACCAATTTCCTCTTAGCTTTCCGCAATCTTCTTAAGATCCACATTAATTCCACTGTTAAGTCCCCTTGTGGTGATTTTTCAATTCGTGCATGTGAACTGCACACTGGCATCATTACCCAACGCTACAATCCTTGCCTTAATACCCACAATGTGAAGAAAGCACATTGCCCTGTTGGTTTTTCTAACTTTCATTCTCTGCAAACTCTTTGTTTTCCTATGCAGGTGAAAATCATGGGTGGTGACCGCATTCAGACTGAGTCGGACAATTGCGAAGAATTCTGTAAGAATCCTTTGGTCTGGCATATCTGTGTTGATGGCGGTCTTGCTCCTCTCATGGAGATTTTGGTTGGACACGACCCTATTTTGTCTGGTCAATTTGCAAATTCTTGGAAGGACCGGAGGGTCACGATGGGAGGAATTTCCTTTGAATTCAATGAAGAGGTTATCGCGCAAGCCACCAGAATGCTATGCACTGGGAAGAAATATCCTAAGAACACTCAAACGTTGAACAATGATAGTTTGAAAGCTTTCTTCATGGGGAACGAGGAACCAATCCGGAACCAATCGGGCTTTGAACATGAAGCCCTTCCGAAGCCCTAGGACCAGGTGTGTTTAGCTTTGATGAAGTATGTCACTCTGGAAGGTAGGTTCAAAACCTATTTCTTCTATCATTTTCCCCTCCTGAATCATTTAAGGCATAAAATATTGCTTAGCTTTCCTTTCTTTTTGCTCATGGACTTGGAAAATTCGGTTGAAAAATGTAAGGAGATGGCCAGTCTTAACCCGAGTGACCTTCCGCCTCTTTCGCTCCATCAAGGGCTTATCCTGAGACTCTACCATTTTCACTTGGCCCTTTGTCCCCCAAGAGCCATCTTTGTTGTTCGTATTGATGAAATTGAACCCCTGTCTATTGTGAACATCTCCCCTGCTGAGTCAAAAAGCTTTTCTCAGATGACCCATCCGGATTTTGCTGGGAACCCCAAAGCTAAACTGGCAACCAAAAAACTTAAAGGAGGGGTGGGTAATGCACATACTAGTGCCGTAGCCAGCTTCTGTAAACTCAAAGCCACCTTGGCAAAGTCTTCTTATAGAGTCAACACTATGAAAAAAGGCAAGGATGGTAAAAAAGGTGCGTTGGAGCTGATGGTGAAGGAGGGTAAAGGGAAGAACATAATAGGAAAATATTCTAAAGGTGATACTATTGCTGAGACCACGGTCATGACTGGAGGGGAGACTACTAGAAGGAGATCTGGGAGATTGGCAAAAAACAATAGGAAAAGACAAATTATTGAGGACTCGGAGGAGGAGCAGTCTAATAGCAAGGAGTATAAGGAAGAGGAGACTGGGGAGGATGAGGATGAAAATGTGGAAGGGCCCCAGTTTACCCTGGAAGACAACAAGATACCGAAAGAGACTTCGGCCTCTCACTCTTTGCACCCCCTGGTCGCTGAGCTTGACGAGATCTTGGGAACCATGGATGTCAAGGTGGAGCTCTGTGCTTTGGAGAAGAACATGGACACACTCAATAAAATATTTTGAGGTTTGACCCGCTTCACAATGAAGTTGGGTCACTTTGTTACTAGCACCCTATCCACTGTTATCAAGGAGGAGCTAGAGGGTAATAATGCCTAGGAGAACCAAGACTAGGACGGTGATGATGTTGTGGACCTCATGTTCAAAAATTGGGATAATGCCAGTTAGTTCTTGCCTACGTCAGTGTTCTGTTGTTTTGTTCCCTATCCGTGGTCTTTGTGTTGTTAAAGTGTTATCTCTGTTCTTTTTTGACTTACTGTTAGCTTTTTAGACTTGTTCCTTTTTGGCCGTGGTGGCTCTTTGTGTAGGGTACAACACCTTGTAAATGCTACTTATCTTCTCAAAAACATGTTTTGAACTAAGTGTAAAAAAATTTGAAAAGTACTATATACATAGTTTTCTTCTCTATATAAAGTATGGATTTATTCTAATATAAGGTACTTTTCTCTTTCTTCGTGTTCATTCCAAATGTATGAATTTTAGCATGAGATAATTTTATTTATATAGATACACTCATAAAGATAATAAATCAAGTATGAAAGTGAACACAGTGCATGCATTGTATTATAACAATAATGACTAACAGTTTGTGGTACTATTACATCAAATAAATCAATTATTTTGTCTATACATAATATTTTATTGTTAATGGGTAACTAAATCTTTGAATTTAGTAATCCATCTCTTTTAGGAAATTTACTTGTCTTCGCATATGCACTAGAAAAACTTTTTTGAATGTAAGTCTTTTGATTTTCTTTCATCAAGTTCTCAATGAATTGATTTAGTAGCTTGATTGCTTGGGTATCTGTCCATCACAAGAAAAAACATGATAAACCTTTAGTTGCTATAATTCATAAGAGATTTATTCTTGAGAGAAATCAAAAGAATTAACACCATATTAAACACAATTTGACTCTAAAGAAAGCTTATGATAATGGTAGAAGAAGAAAAAAGTATTAACAAAAGTAAAATTTCATTTTTACCTAGTTTTGGAATTATGTGACCATGTGGGTGTACAATGATCAATGGATTCTCAAAGGCTTGGGTGAAATCTTCAAATAATTTCTTGTATTTTTCCTTAGCACCTATGATTTGAACTGAAGGGCACTTGATGGGTTGAGAATATAAAAATGTAGACATCTTTGGATCTCTAAACTTGGCTCCAGAAATCAATATCATAAACCTTATTGGAGGATGATTTTGCAACATTACTCCCTACAATTATTTTACCTACAATATAAGTATATATATTTGTAATAATACAATGCTAAATTATAGCAAAAATGGATACTAATTTTCTTACCTGTTGTTGGTAACAAATAAGAGCACCACAAAGCACTGCACCCTAAAAGTTATATCCAAGGAGAATGTTAGTTGGAATTTTTATTTTTTTATATATAATAAATACAGATAACAAGGGTTCCAGACCCTTACAAAAAGAAAATAGTCATTAGTATTTGACAAAACCAACAAAAACAACCAAACCAAAAAAGAAACCCAAAATCTTAAAAATCTGAATATTCATATAAAATTGACAAGAGAAACTAAGAACTACTAATAGAACATAAAGCATAACTAAAATTGAAGAAAACACCATATACAAGGAAATATCACCCAAAATTTAATGTTGATGGTGCTCAATCTAAAAAATAAATATCCTATTCACTATCTTAGTTTGTATTAGACTTTATTAAATTCTTTAGGTCAAAATAGTTTTCAAGAAAATTAGTGTGCATTTAATTATTAAAAGAATATTCAATTTGTTATCCTTTCTAAAGGAAATTTTTTTCATTGTTTATTTTAGTCTTTAATAAATATATTCTTTAATTAATTAATTTTGTATTTACTAATACCAATGAAATTAAATTTTGATATCATCTTATAACATACTATATTTTTTAATTTAAGATTTTATTATTAAAATTATATATAATTAATTAATTAAAATAAAAATAGTTTTTTCTTTTTTTACTTTTTTATGTAAGAATAAGTTAGAAAAAGAATAAGAATAATTGTTTTCAACATTATCCTCTAGTACTTATTATAAAGAATCCACACATTATGGATAGGTTGTTGGCTATTTACATGGGACCCATGTCTCCTACTAACTAGTTAGAAACCTCCTATTTAATCCTTTTTATATTCATGTGGGTGGTTAATTTATGGGATAACTAATTTAATTATACTATAAAGTATGTGATATTTAGTTGTTAGTTTAAAATCATGATTTTCTAATTTAATATAATATATACAAGTTGTTATTTTTTATATCATAATTTTCTTGTTCAAAATGTCTAATCAATGTATATGTTAGATGCATTTATAAAGTATTAAGGCTCTTATATATACATACCTGAGAAAATCCAAGCAACCCATCAAAAGAACCATTTTTCTCCATGTAATCAACAACAAGATGAAATACCTTATCATGATTCTTAAATTTTGTGAATTCCTACATATAATGATAAAATATATTAACATTAACTTGATGGTAATTAAATAAGAAAAAATACATATATTATAATATAAGACTCTACAAGCTGACATTGCTATGCTGAAACCACTCATAATGAGGAGAATATATCCCCTCAATATCAGATTTTCCTCCAGCAGGAAGTGGTCCATCCAAAAAGAACTGCACCCACCATCATAATGAATTATTTATATAAATTTATTACAATTTATGGAAAATATTTTTATTATGATCATTATATTCACTACTATATTTTTAGTGACAAGAAGTGATACTAACCATATCAAACTTTTCTATGATTGATGAATCCCATTTTCTTATCTGCTTTTGTAAAATACTCCCACTTGTTCGAAATCCATGTAAACACAATAGTCGTAGTTTATGTGTGGTGGCAACCATATCATGTGTGGTCATCTTTCTTGCTTTGTATGCGAGGAAGTAGTGTAAAACACAATGGAAAACTCTTACACCTTAAAATCAACCAAAAAACAGATCAATTTGAAATTATTTATCTCACTATAGAACAAGCTATTATATTCTTTAACATTTATTACTTTTTCCTTCTAGAAGAAGCTAAGGATGGATATCAATTTTTTTGGTTTGACAATTTCAACACTAATCAAAATTTAACATATAGTGGTTTTAAAAGAAAATCAAAAGATAATTTTTTAAAAGAGGACTATATTATGTATGAATGCCTTGTTTCAATTGTTAAGAGAAAATGATTGTATATCTCTAATTATAAATATTTTGATTTATGAATGATAAATTCTTAATATGAATCCTTCATTAAAAAATTAATTCTTCACATAAATTTGATGAAAGCGTCATTTGTTTATGCTACTTGTTAATTATGATGGTTTTAGTCTCTTTTTGATGAAGGAAAATATGATATTCATTTAATTATTTCTAAGAATAGCATTAAGTAGCTATTCAAGTACTGATATTGTCATTGCAATGTTTTTTATTTTCTTCAAAATGTCTATATATATCTAATGAATTTATTTCCAACATTATAGTAATTTTTTTAGATGCATATTTATCTCCAAATTTTGTAAAATCCTCACTTAATATCTTTCCATAAATTAAATTATTTTATTTTATTTTAATATTTTTTTTTCTTATGCAAGGTGATAAATAATAGAAACATAGTTTAATTGTTAAAATAGAAACACAATAATAATGTTATGGAAAAAGGAACATGTTATTTATTTATAATTATTGATTAACAGTTAACAAAAAAAATCAAGTTCCTTGTGTTGGTGACCTAAATTGTATCATATAATCATACATAATATTTACTTGATACAGTCACAAGAAATCTTGTGGAGACATTTATCATCATCATAATTAATTATTTCTTTATTCTAGTGCATAGAAAACAATCTTGCCTTCTACTAAATTTTTTAAGTTTAACCTAGATGATGGGTGAACGAAATCCTTTTGTGATACAAGATCCATAATTGACCATTAAATAATTCCAAGGTGGAAGTATAACCCTCCTAGCTTGCCTCATTTTTATGAGTATACTAGTGAATTATATGCTTATTCTAGCTAGTTAGAAACATGCACTAGAGTACCCACTACTAAATCCTTACAAATACCATGTATAATTAAACAGATATAAGATAGAAAACATCGCATTCTTTCTTATGCAAGGTGATAAATGATAGAAACATAGTTTAATTCTTAAAATAGAAACACAATAAATAATTTTATGGAAAAAATAACATGTTATTTATTTATAAGTATTGATTAACAATTAATAAAAAAAATCAAGTTCCTTGTGTTGGTGATCTAGATTGTATCATATAATCATACATAATAAACTTGATACAGACCTTTATCGTCATCATAATAAATTATTTTACATTCTTGAAAACTTTATTCTAGTGCATAGAAAACAATCTAGCCTTTTACTAAAAAATTTAAGTTTAATCTAGATAATGGATGAACGAAATTATTCTGTGATACAATATCCATAATAGACCATTCAATAATAGTTGTGAGCCATCCTAATAGTTGTGAATATAATTACGATAAGAATTAATTATTCTTCTAAAACTCAATATGAGAGCATGGTTAAAATGTCCACCACATAAATATTCTTCTTTCTTCTATGGGATGCTCTCACTATGTTCGTTGCTCAGTTTTTATCATTTCTAGAGCAGGTGGTTAAAAACATGCACGTCACAATAGGACTATTGAGAAATTACGATAATTTCCTTGTTTATAGACCTCTTCTATCCTGCTATTCCTTTTCCTCTGGGTACCAAAATAATCAGTTAAAATAAAAACTACGTATGCTGTGAATTCCAGTGGCTGCTATTCTTCAGGTGGGTTATATTTTCTTCCCATTTGCCATCAAAACTAATAAATTTAAAATGAAAACCATCTGATTTATTTTAGTTAATTTTTTATATATAGTTTGTGTGAGACTTGAGTTTGAAACAAGTTTCATGTCTGTAAATTACTGTTGAGTCATTCGAAAACAAGATTCAGCTGTCGTTTAATGGTAAAAATCTTCAAAATATCAGATAAAAGCTTTCAAAATCTCACCTATCACATAAAAGCCAGATAAATATTGATTTGACAACTGAATGGGAACATTCTATTTCCATTTGCAATGTTTTTTATCAATTTAATGGCAAGTTTCTTTTTTCATTTGCATTGCTTTATGTTTTAAATCTGTATGCAAATATTTCATGATCAGATAATACTCAATTTTTTTAAAAGAAAAATTCTACATTTATCTAAACTTATTTCATTCCATTATTTAACATTTATTATTAATTGTTTAATCCAACCAGATAGAATTTGCATGCACAAACACATACTTTCTAACATATTAACATACATATAATTTTCTATCGACGTAATCCTTGAACCTCCTTTGAATGAAACGCTAATATATATATAACAACATGAATCTTCTTTCCGTTTTTCATATGATTCAATAAATTTAAAATAAAAAACTGTTTCAGTAGCTTTTAAAAAGAATGCGGCTATATGCGTACCTGGACTTCAAACTCTCTCTGCAAATTGTCTTGCACAAGTTCGAGAAGCTTCTCCTTCTAGATAGAAGCCATGAATGTATACAGAGAAACAACTGTGAAATGAAAAGCAGTCGCCTATCCATCCATTATTGATGGCCAACGATATATATAACGGACTATTAGCAGAAACAACAAAAAAAAGATACTTCGCTTGCCTCTCCATTCATGGTTGATGGCCAACCATATGTACGTACTATCACCAAAAGTCACAATGGAAGATACTTTGATGCTAATATATTATTGGAAAAGATCACACAATGAATGATTAGCATGACCTAATTGATTTTGATACCATGTTAGAAATTAGGATCTTAGGATACTAATCATTATAAAAAACATATAAAATGAATACAATGAAAATTATACGAGTATAGATTTTACATGTTACACAAGATATATTGGGTTAGTCCAAAAAAAAAAAAATAACTATAGCAACTAAACCATTAGTAATCGGGAGATGATATGAACTAGCAATTTGTGAGGATTTGTGTGGAGATTCTAAATATATATATTTTTTTTTAAATTTAGAAACAAATTGTGAACTTTTATACATAACTTTTAATAACTTATTTTTTATAGTAAACAATATTTTTAAAAAGTGAAATCTATGTCATCACACATAAAAAAATTTATTGAAAGGATACAATTATATATTTTTTAAATATGCATAACTTGTTTTGTATGTATTTTCATAATTTTTTGTTGCATAATTTTTTAGTTAATTTTTTAAGATAAATTAGTTATAATTTGGACATAGGTGTATGTCATCATGCATAAATTATTGTGTATGTATTGAAACAAATTTATTTATTTATAACTAAAACAAGGACATGAATACCTAGTGCACGTATATATATATATATTTTTTAAATCTTTATTTTTCTATTTTATCACATGTGTGAAAAAAACATATTAATGTTTGGCAAAAAAATCTACATTCACAAAAAATAAAAAATAAATATAATAATAAAATTAAAAATATTCAAAATTATAATTTTTGGAAAGCTTATAATAAGGGCTACATACTTAAAAAATATAATTTCTAAAAGAATTTATTTGATCCCTCGAAAGGTAAAGAAAAAATGGTTTTTTGTCAGTATTTTGATAGGTGCGAAGGAGACTCCATTGTGGGTATGATTTAAGATTGGAGGGGTTCTATCCAGGGGTCTTATCTAACCCTCATCAATTAAAACCCTTTAGATGGAACCCCTCAAGACTTAAATCATTATTTTTTTAAAGAATATGTGATTTCAAGCAAAAATCAAGATGTCCCAAGTTTGGGACCCATTATTGTGGGATTACCTGATATATACGGGAAAATCCCTTTCAGATAAAGAAAAAAATCCCATAAAGGATCATTTGATTAAAACACTTACAAAAAGTAGTCTATTAAAAATAGAATGAATGTAGAGACAATCATTTACATAAGTACTCATGACCAATAATACAGGTCACATGCATAGTAATATACTTCACTATAAATCTTCAAATTCTTACACAATATCAAGTGAGAGAAAATCTCCTTAAATATAAGAGAAAAGGTGGGAAATTTTCTTTAGAATTATTAGTCACACTTATTCAAAGCAACCATTTATAAATAATTAATAATCTATTAGTTATTAGACTATAATTATTTTAAATGAGATATGATTAATAAAGTATATAATATATAAAGTTTTATAATCTTATACTAGAACAATATATAAATGCTATAAGGGTATGGTCCCCAATAACATTATGTTCTAACATAGATCAATATAATATCTCTCTCTAGATTTTGGCAACATTTCATTACTTTTACAACCTACAAAACAATGTTTTCTCTCCTACTCTGAGCTCTAATATATAGCCAAATACAATATAAGAAAGGTCATAAGTAGTTTCAAATGCAATGGACTAAAAACCACTAGCCAAATTAATCTACATACAAAAGATACTTCATAACATGTGTCTAAGAGTTACAAGTATCTTTCTAAATGCCCCAAGATTCTTTTCATGAAATTGAACATCCAAAATCGTTATAGGATAAAAATAACTCACTAGAAGATGAAATAACAACTCTTTATGTCTAGAAAAAAGCAACACATTTCTTTCATAAAGTCAAAGGTTCTCTTTTACACCTCTTAGAAAGTCATGGATGCTTTCTATACTAGTATAAATAGTGATATTTATTTTCACTTCATGTGAAGTTTCCATGGGAACTTCCATTGGTCAAATTAGGCTTTCACACTCAATGCTACTTTACAGCTTGTATATTCTTAATGCCTAGAAAATAATATTTTAATTAAAAAATATTTATCTTCATGCATAACATTGATATTCCAATCCATGTTCGTTTCCCAAAGTAGAGCAAGAGTGGGAGCGAGAGAGGGATTTGAATTTTTGGATTGGTTCATGTCTTGCTTCTCTGTTTCTTATGTTTAAATGTTTTGCATGCTTGCTCTAGCCATGTTCTTTCTTGCTAGTTTGTGCAATGTTGTTTGGAAGGAGTTCTCTACTTTTTGCACCCATTTTGATTCACTTTCTCTTCTATCCTTTTATTGCTCCTCTTTGTCTCTACTTGTTGGGATTTTTAGTCTCATGGTCCCCCAATAGGGGGCCTAGGAGGGCCCCCCCCCTTTCTCTCCTCCTATTAAGGATCTAAAGGATAATGTTCTTGCCTCTATTTTTGAGATGGAAGACCATGTCTCCTTTATTGATAAGGTTATTGACCAGTGTAACCATTTGCCTAACCTTTGGTCCATTTCTCACCTTTCTATCTCAAGTAGAGGAATTGCAATAGATATATGTTGAATGACCTTCTCAATTTCATATTGCTCGAAATGGAAAACTTCTTGGTAGGAAAATTCCTTACCTTCCAGTTGAATGTGGACCAAGTTAGGAACTAGGCTTCTCTTCACTAGAAACTAAAGGGTAACATTTATATTAGCATAATGGTTGGTGGCCTCTTCTTGTTTAAGTTATCTACAAAAGAATATTTGGTCAAGAATCTTATGAGGGGCCTTGGGATCTTGACAAAAGCTTCAAAAACATCCTCTATCTATGTAAATGGAAGTTGAGGTTTGATGTTTCCAGGGATTTAGTGGCTACTACTTCTACTTGGATTCATCTTCTTTTATTGCCTATAAAATTTTAGAACTATAACATGTTTCAAATCATTGTGAACTCTTTTGGTAAACTTATAATGATTGATAAAGTTACTCTACAAAATTCTCACTTAGTCTTTGCAAGACTATGTGTGAGTGTGGCTATGAACTCTATTCTCCCTTCAAAGCTAACTTTAAATTTTAAAATGGGAAATTGGTTGTAACCTATTATATATGAAAAGAGTAGGTATTTTTTGTCAAGGTTGTAACAATTTTGGTCACTTGAGTATTAACTATAAGTCTCTTGCTAGAAAAAACACCCAAGTCCCTAGTCCTATCCCTTTTGATCCAAAGTTGGATGTTGTCGTCTTGGTTCCCTTGGTGGTGTGGAGAAAGCTTTGGCTATCCTAGATCCCATAGACCCCCCTCCCCACCTCCCATACTCCCCCCTCTCTATTATTTTGAGTACTCTACCTGAAGCACCTCCTTACCCCCTAACCTCACCCCAATGGATGGCCCTCATGTTGCCCCTACTAGGGTTTTACTTGGTGTGAAGTTCAAGTTTATAGTTAAAGCTTTAACTCTTGAAAATAATCCCTGTTAGAGGACACTATGAAAAAGAATGTCATGGCACTTTCCTTAAATTTCCTCCTTCCATAAGAGCCAATAGAAATAATCAAACCCCTTGGTAAGATGATTTGCATCTCTTCTTAGCCATATGAAGACAAGGCCACTTGTAGCAAGGTGATGTATCAAACCATGTATGTGATACTTTGTCTCTAGAAATTACTACCTCCTTGGGTTAGGATTGGACTCCTATTCAAGGAAAACATAAAAAAAGATTACCTGATGTGGGTGGAGACCCCAAAAAAATTAGGCCATCATAAGGAGAAACATGATCAGAGGAAGTAGCAAGAGAGGTGGTGTTGGGGAAATAGAGGACCCTAGAGCTCTTAGGTCCCAAACCCCTAACAAAATGATATTTTTTTCTTTTTTTTAGGTATGGGTATTTTATCCAAATTATAGGTATTAATAGTTATGTTCACACTCTCCATCTTGATATGAAGATAATGGCTTGGAATATTGTGAGGCTCAATAGCCCACACAAATAGAATTTGATCAAATATTTCATATTAGAACATGAAGTTGATATCTTGTTGATACAAGAAGTCAAAAACATTTAATCTAGTTTTGCTCTAATTTATTCTAAAATCTAGCCTTTTGTTGAGTTTTGTGTTCCCTTGTTGAAGATGCTTTAGGGGGGATTTCCACTTTATGGAACCCTTTGCAGATGAAAGGCACATTGGCTAACAAAATAAAAAATTATCTCTTTGTCTCCTTCTCTAACCCATCGCACAACATGCAATGGAATATTGCTAATACATATGCCCCTAAAACCAAAACTACCAAGAAAAAACTTTGGGACTCTATATATGTCACCATAAATAATTCTCTTAATTCTTTGTGTTTGGTTGGGGGTGACTTCAACACTCTTTTGTTCCCCTCAAAAAAGATGGGGGGTCTTGATGAATTCTCTAATACTATGGGTGACTTGGTTGACCTTTTAGCTAATATGGGCCTTATGGATGTTGAGCTCCAGGGAACTTCCTTCACTTGTTCAAATTGTAGATTTTTCAATAACCTTAGTCAGGTTAAACTTGATAGATTCATTATCTCTCATAACTAGAACTTTCTTCCTCAAATCTCACTCATTGCTCTCCCAAGATCATGCTCTGATCACTATGCTCTTGTCCTTTCTTGGGAGGAGACTATCGAGTAGGGGTCTTCCCGCTTCAAATATGAGATCATGTGGGAGTCTCACAAAAAAATTAGAGATTTGATCAATAGGTGGTGGAAAAATCCATTCCAAGGTACCCCTATGTTTACCCTTGCCTAAAAGTTTAATTTAATAAAAAAAAAGCTAAGCATTGTAACAAGTTCTCCTTTAGGAATATATTCCATAAGATAGAAAAAATTATGAAAGATCTAAAAAACATTCAAGACTCTATGGGATTGAGAAATATTGATGTTTTTTCCTACTCTAAGTATCATAGGCTTGGATTATAATGGAGGGACATTATGAAGAGAGAAGAATTGTTTGGAAGAAAATTTCCAAAATGCAATGGCTCAAGGAAGGAGATAGGAACACCAAAAAATTTCATCAATCTATTCTAAAGCATCAAAGAAGAAACAGATTAACCAGGCTAATCCTTGATGATGGCTTTGCCTCTTCCAAGGAGAAGGACATTGTTAATGTTGTTGTCTCTTTATTTAGAGGCATTTTTTAAGTTAATACTAAGAGACTAATGACTTTGTAAAGTTTGTGAATTTTATTCCTAAAATTCTTAATGGGGCTAATAATAAGGGATTATGCAAAGTTGTCTCTCTAGAGGAATTCAAAGTTATTTTCTCTTTTGGCACCTTCAAGTCCCCTAGTCCTGATGGGCTCCCCCTTCCTAATTTCAAGTTTTTTGGGATATCATCTCATGGAACCTATTTATTTCCACTAGAGACTTTTATAGATCGGGGAGGATCCTAAAAAATATGAATAAAATCTATATTGTGTGGGTTCCCAAAGTAACTAATGTCAACTCCATGTCATATTTTAGGCCTATCAATTTGTGCAATATAGTTTACGAAATTATCCTCAAGGTGTTGGTCAATAGAATCAAACCCCTTCTTCATAGTTTGATTTCCCCCTATTAAAAAGACTTTGTGCCTGGAAAATCCTTAATGTTGATCTCACCATCCATGAGCTCATTCACTCTATGGAAAATAATAGAAGGCCCAACATGCTCTTTAAACTTGACATTTCTAAGGCCTATGATAAATTGCTCGGGCCCTTCCTCTTTTTTATTCTCAAGAAATTTGGCTTTGGAGAGAAGGTTCTAAAAAAAATTTACTCCCACATTTCCTCCTTAAACTTTTCAGTGTTCTGATTAAGGGAAAAATAGGTTTTGAATGGACCCAAAACCATTACCAAACAAGTTTTGACGGGGACCCGAAATCCGCACTAAGAGAACAAGCTGCAAAAGATTAAAACAAAGACAACCAACAACCAACCAAAGGCAGATTATAAAATATTAGCTTGAAATCTCAAAACTACACCAGAAAGGTTTTAACGGGAACCTTAAGCCCAAAAAACCCACAAGATACAAGGTAAATGGACCCAAGAGTAGCATGTATCGGCCAGGAAACTATCAGCTTGAATCAACTAGACTACAACACAATGCTTAACAGCACCAACCATCAACGAACACCCAGAGACGGCCAAAAAACCAGCTTGAACTAGCCAAACAGCAACACAATACTTGTCATCACTATCCAATGAAACAAAACTCCCCACCTCAATAGGATATTTAGGAATCAGAGAAAAAAATTGAAGAGTTTCAGCAGGAACACGACACCGGTTTACCCACAACACCAACCCAGCCTCCACCTCAATAGGAAGGGGCTCCCCTCTATAGGAGAGGATGAAATAAGACCCACAACCATAGAAAATAGAACTTCCCACATGATCCACAGCACACCTCTCCACCTCAATAGAAGAGGGATCCACCTCCAAAGGAGCAGTCTCCACCTCTAAAGAAGACCAAAGATGAAAAATATGAAGGTTAGCAGTTATATCCATATTGATGACCACCATAGCATCCTTTGGAAAAATAAGTAAATTAGAGAAAAGAAGAGGAAATTGTGCAATCCTTAAATAGCAACACACGCCCAACCTTGAAACCAAACTTAAAGAACCAAAAGGGGGAGAGCATAAATCTCAATGAAACTAACAGGAAAACAACCAAGTAAAAAACCTCACACCAAGAGAAACACTCCCTACTGAGAGCAGAAGGAAAACCAACACTGCAACGAAATAGAATCCAAAAAGTAGCAGACTCCCTGCCCAAAAGAACAACTAGAACCAATAAAGAGACAATGGGCCATGAAAGAAGGGCGAGGTAAGGAAATCCTCTAGACAGAGGGAGTAGAGAGTCGACAATACAATGAAGACCAACCTCCAACCCTACATGTTAGTAAGGGTCTGAAACATGTCAAAGACAATCCACAACTAACTCCACTAGAGGTAGACCAACAACCAAAGCCCCAAGCAACTACAACACCCACACAAAGGAAAATAAGCCCCAAAAAATCTAGAACACCACAACCAGCACCAACACTATAAAGAAAATATAGAGGGACTCAAAAGGAGGAGGATAGGGACAAGAAAACCTCCAAGCAAAGAGTGTAGAGAGCCTACAAGACAATGAAAATTAACCTCCAACCCTACATGTCAGTCAAGGTCTGAAACATGCCAATAAATTTCCACAAGAAACTCTACTAGAGGCAAACCAGGAACCATGTCCCCACACAACGAAAGCCCCCACTCATAGGAAAAAAATCCCCCAAACAACCAGTGAGAACTAGGAAAACCTTCAGACAAAGAAAGAGGAGAGAAGGCACAACAACGAAGAACCACTTTTGACCCAGCATGCAAAACAGGGTATGAGAACATGCCACCAAACTCCTCAAACAAACCATCAAAAATAACTCTGGGCTCCATCACCAGCACCACACACAGAGGCACAAAAATCTAAACCCCAAAGAACAACCTTCGCCCAACAAAGAAAAGCAACAAGGAAGGCCACAAGAAAAACCAACATCAACCACGCCAGGGAAAGAACCCATAGATGAAATGGTGCCCCCAACAGTAGCATAGAATGAGGAACCAAACAAAAACATAGGAGAAGGGTCAGCAGCTCCCAACGAACCTCTTGACACCATCTCCATCCTCGTCTGGATCGTCCCCACCACCAGCATCACCTTCATCTTCCTATGAATTCAAACTCGCACAACCGCTCCCTCTCCCACCTGTCGCCATTTTTATTACCAACCTTTTTGTTTGGTGTTGATTTTGTAGTAGATTATGCCAATGTTTTCAAGTAGCATATCAATTACAACAAAAGCAATCTTTACTTATTTAACTCAAAGAAAATTCTTAAAGATAAAATTGTTCACATCTTGGGTTGCAAACATGATTTCCTTCTTGCATCCTATCTTGGTCTTCCCCTAACTACCAAAGTTTTGTCTAATACCTATTGGAACAATATTGTCAAAATATTGCAATTTTTTTGCAAGTATGAAGGTGTTGTCATTGGTGACAATTGTGCAGTGGTTGAGAGAGATTTTTTCTTTGATTACTTGCATTATTTTTTCATTAGTTAAGTTGATGATGTTAAAAAAATTTGTTACTTTGATAAGCTTATGTTTAACTTATGGTTTAGATGTCAAGGATATTGAAATTTTGATAAAATAAAGAAATAGGGTATTGTAAAGGTGTTTGGTTTGCAGAGGTGTTCTAGTTTTGCTTCACATTTCTTTTGGATTGAAGATATGCTTCTGTGGTTTGGATATTTTGGATAGAGGTGTTCAAAGTTTCTATATCCAAAAAAAAAAATGGATCGATGGTCAGAGGAAGTTATGTTCACCAATGTGTGAACTGGTTTTGCAGTGTTGCTTATAGAGGTATTTGGGAGGATTTTTTCTCCTCATTTCTTCGTAATTTATCTTTAGGTCTTGAAATTATGAAGGTATGTTTATGGTATTGATATATTGACCATTTCAAGAGGATTCATGATTTGGTGCTCCAAAATATGGATCTTAGATTTGCAATGTTTGGTAGTGTAGTCTGAATGTACAAGTTGTGTACATTTTGCAGGTGCAAGTTGTTGCGAAGAAGTTTGATGAATTTCAAGGTGATAGAGGAATATTCTAGATCATGATGAAGCATGGTATGTGGTTCACAATTCATCCTTGGATTTGAGGAAGCGTGTAATTCAAATTTGAATGGTGTTTGCACAAGTAACAGTCGACCTGGTGTTTACACTACATTCGAAGATGTTTGAACATTAATGAAGGCATAGTGTGGCATGTGAGAGTTGATTTGGGTCCCAGTTAAATTTTTCATTGGTCCACTTTCATTCCTATCCACCGTAGGAATGCTTAGTGCCGTGCTATTTTGAATTTATAAAGTGTAAGGTGAGTGTAGCCAACTTGAAGATGTTTGTCAAGTTGTGGATGGTATAAATGCAAGGTGAGTTGATGCGAGATGGAGTGTAGAATAGAGTTGAATTGTGATGTGAAATTAAGTGTAGAAGTGTGAAATATAGTGTGAGCTATATAATGCAAGATTGTTGAATGTAGTGAGTTGAGGTATCTTGATCTCTTGAAGGATACAAACTTGTTGTTGGAGCTATTGTGGAGGAATCTCTATTGCATTGAGATTGTATTCTTTGTGTAACATTCTATCATCTTTCTTCTTTCTATTTTGGTAGTGAGCCTAGGCTATGAGCCTTTCTCGACAATGTGTCCTATTTTGGTAGTGATCCTCTTTGTATCGATTTTGCAATTACTTATATTGTGAGATAATCCTCACTGTGGTTTTTCCCTTTTAGGGTTTTCCACATAAATTTGGTGTTCTCTTATGGATGGTGTTGATTGTTTCAATTTATGTTATCTAATTTTCATGTTTAAACATTATAACGGATTAAGGGTTTAATGAATGCATATGGATTTGATTATTATTGATGGTTTTAATGTTTTAATTTGATACGATTAATTCACAACCCCCCCCCTCTCACTTATCTTGTTCATTCAACAATTAGTATTTGATCAAGGTTCCTTGGAGAAAATTTTAACCGCTTGAGGTAGATCTAGGATGGCAAGAAATAAGGAGATCCCTATGTTTGATGGCATGAGCTATGCATTCTAGAAAGTGAAGATGGAAGGTTATCTGATTTACCTTGGATTTGATGTCGTGAAGGAAATAAAGACTGTATATAGCATACCTCTAAATGGATCAAGCACAAGTGATGAAATCAAGGCCTATGAAATAGATGGTAAGGAAATTTTTGTTCTTTTGAGTAGTCTTGCACATACTAAATTAGTGAAACTTATGGATCTAAAAATTGTTAAAGAAGTTTGGGATAAGCTAAAAAATATTTATGAAGGAGATGATAAGGTTAAGCAAGCTAAGCTGCAAAATTTGAAGACATAGTTTGAGACTTTAAAAATGAATGAAGATGAAACAATTACAAGTTATATGCAGAAGGTTGATGAAGTGGTAAGTGCTATGAGAGGTCTTGGTGCACAAGTCAAAGAACCTAAAGTGGTAAAGAAAATTCTTAGAACTCTTCCTGATTCTTATAGTGAAAAGGTTTTTTCTATTGAGGAAGTTGCAAATTTCAATACCTACACTAGAGATCAGTTGTTTGGCACACTAACTTCATTTGAAATGAGGAAAATTGGTTTGAAAAATGGTGCAAAAGTGGAGACTGCTTTCAAGACTAGAAAATCAGAAAAATTTGAAGATTCAAATGGATATGATCTTGATGATGTGGAAGCCAACTTTGTAAGAAGAATGAAAAGGGAATTGGTAAGTACAAACATAAATTACCTTTCAAATGTTTTAGTTGTGAAAATATAGGTCACTATGCTTTGAGATGTCCAAATAGAAATGTGAACAATAAGAACAAGGATAACAAAGGAAAGATGATTATGAAAAGCTATTATGTAAGAGAAGATGTTGGTATTTTTTATGATGAATATGATTATGTAGATGTTGATGATAATGAATGTTTGTTCTTGGATTTAAAAGATGAATCTAGTTCTGCTAACTCTGAAATTTGTGTGAAGGAAATTGTTTCAGATAAAAAGGACAAAAACTGGAGGTACTTTTGTATCTGCTTTTCATGTTAGAAAGGCTAAGAACTATTGGGTTATTGATAGTGGTTTCTCAAATCACATGACCAAAGACAAGAGTAAGTTTGTTAAACTTGAAAAATATGATGGAGGACTTGTTAAATTTGGAGATGATTTAGATGCTAAGATTTGTGGAATAGGTTCAATCAGTTTTGATGGAAAGCATAATACTGAAGATGTTTACTATGTTAAAGGTTTAAGACATAACATCTTGAGTGTTGGACAAATGTGTAACAAAGGATAAAATCTTATGTTTCGGGATGATGGATGCGAGATCAGAAAAGGGTTTGGAACTCTGATTGTTGTTGGAAAGAGGACATATGGAAATATCTATCAGCTCAAGGGTGTTGATGGTCACTATTTTATGACTCAAATTAATGATAGCTAGTTATGGCACAGGAGGATGTGTCACATCAATTTTGATAACTTGGTTAGAATCAGTTCAGTTCAAGAAGTGAGAGATTTGTTGAGGATTACAAAGCCTATCAATGTTGTTTACAAAGATTGTCAATTTGGAAAATAAACTAGAAGTAGTTTCAATGGAAAGGAACAATCTTCTACCAGATTGTTGGAATTGGTACACACAAACCTTTGTGGTCCAACAAGAGTGAGAAGTCTTCAAGGTGATAGGTATTTCATTCTTTTAATTGATGATTATTCTAGAATGACATGGGTTACTTTTATTAAATAAAAATTTGAAGCTCTGGATGGATTCAAAGACTTCAAAGTTATGGTTGAAAATGAGATAGATTTTAAGACCAAATTTTTGAGGTCTCATAGAGGTGGAGAATTCACCTCCACTGAATTTAACATATTCTATGAAAACCATGGCATAAAAAAGCACGTGTTTTCCCCTAGGACTCCTCAACAAAATGGAGTAGTTGAAAGAAAAAACAAGACTATTCAAGAAGTTACAAGGACTATGATGAAATAAACTAACCTACTAGAAGTCTACTGGAGAGAAGCGATTCATACTGATGTTTACATACTTAAAAAAATTTAAGCAAGAGCTAACAACACAAAGACTTATTATGAGTTGTGGTGCAGAAGGATTCCTATTGTCAAGTACTTTAAAGTATTTGGAAGAAAATGCTATGAATCATTTTTTGTTTCTGGCTTTGATTGTGTCTTTGTTTTTTTATCAACATTTCAGATCACACTCCATGCTCTTCTTGCTCTCTCTCATCCTAATGATGGATCATGGAGTGTGATATGAAATGTTGATGAGAAAAATACAAACACAATCAAACCTAGAAACAAAAATCGATCCATGATTATGGATTGTGGAAACTTGATATCTTTAAGAAAATACTATATCAAAAAAGATGGTGAAAACTTAGGAAAGTTTGATGCAATGTCTGATGAAGGTATCTTCCTTGGATATTCTACCAAAATAAAAGCTTACAAATGTTACAACAAAAGGAAAAGAAAGATTGTTGAAAGTGAAAGTGTCAAGGTTGATGAAGATTTGAGGAATTAAGTGGTAATAGATGGGTATGATTCAAATGAACCTACTTGCAGAGAAGAAGAAGAAAAATCTAAGGAAAAAAAGGAAAAATGAAGAGGAAGAAGCTCTGGAAAAGACCCCTAAGACCCCCAAGTATGTACAAAGAAACATTTAGAAGAACAGATTATTAGAGACAAAAGCAAAGACATGTTGACAAGAAGAAGAGCTATTGAAGCAAAGGTAAATTTGTGTTTACTTTCTAAAGTTGAACCTCAAACAGTGACTGAGGCATGCAAAGATGAACACTAGATGAAGGCAATGGAAGAAGAACTTATGTAGATTGAGAAGAATCATACTTGGGAACTTGTTCCTGGACTTGAAAACAATAATATAATTGGAACTAAGTGGGTATTCAAAAACAAGTTGAATGAGAATGGATCAGTGGTAAGAAACAAGGCAAGGATTTTGTGTAAGGGCTATGCACAAGTTGAAGGAATAGACTTTGAGGAGACATTTTATCTAGTGGCTAGGATGGAAGCAACCAAGATGTTTTTGGCTTTTGCAGCACATAAGAAATTTAAATTCTATTAGATGAATGTGAAGTATGATTTCTTGAATGGAGAATTGGAAGAAGAAGTTTACATGGAACAACTAGAAGGATTTCGGTTGTTAGATAAACCTAATATGGTCTGTAGATTGAAGAAGGCATTATATGGATTGAAGCAAGCTCCTAGAGCTTGGCATGCAAGGTTGGATATATTTTTGATACAACAAGGATTCAATAATAAGGGTACCATAGATAGTAATTTTTACTTTAAGGTTGAGGAAGATCAAATCTTGATAGTTTTATATGCTAATGACATAATTTTTGGAGGCAATCAAGATATGTGCAAGAAGTTTGTAGAAGAAATGCAGAAAAAGTTTGAGATGTCTATGTTTGGGGAGATGAATTTCTTCCTTGGGCTACAAATCAATCAAACAAATAAAGGCATATTCATTTCACAATCAAAGTATGTTAAAGAAATGTTGGAGAAGTTTGGAATGGAAGACTCCAAACTGGTATGTACTCCTATGGTTACTGGTTGAAAACTAAGGATGATGAATCCCTAAGGATGATCAGAGCAAGTATAGATCTATGATTGGTGGATTGTTATACCTAACTTGAACTAGACTATATATCATGCATGCAATTTTTCTTGTGGCTGGATTTCAAGAAGAACCTAAAGAGACACATGTTGCATCAATCAAGAGGATATTCAGATATTTGAAGGGCACTCTGGATTATGGTCTGTGGTATCCAAAGGATACTCATTTCACATAATTGAGTCCTTACACAGATGTAGATTGGGTTGGTTGTGTGGATGACAAGAAAAGTATAAGTGGTGGTGCATTCTTTCTTGGATGTAGATTGGTATCATGGCTAAGTAAAAAAACAAGATTTTGTTTATTTATCTATTGCAAAGGCTGAGTATATTGCAGCAACATCTTGTTGTACATAGGTATTGTGGATGAGATAGACATTGAAGGATATCAGAGTGGTGTATGATAAGCCTATTTATATCTTTTGTGATAATACAAGTGCACTCAATATTTCAAAGAGTTTAGTGATGCATTCAAGAAGAAAGCATATATCAATTAAGTATCACTTTTTGAGAGAGAAGGTTGTGGAGAATGAAGTGAAGCTTGAATATGTACCTACAAAGGATCAAATTGCTAACATATATACTAAGGATCTTCCTAAGGATACTTTTGAGTATCTTCGGGAGAAGTTGGAGGTTATTGTCCCTCATTCTTTGAACTAGATGCATATGGAGATGCATCAATCCATTGGATCTATGGATTCATTCCTTGTCTAGAATGATGTCGGTGGTTACCTCTCAGCAGGAATAGCTAGTGACATTATTGTAGTATGGAATATATGTTGTCATTGTGCAGAGGTTGTTGAGTTGATTGGTGTGTGCTCCTAAGGGGGGTTATTCAGAGCAGTTGCAAGTATCTTGGTTCTATGTCAAAGGGGGAGAACAATGCAAAATATTTTATCCTTTTCCAATGATGTCAAAGGGGGAGAGAGAAAGGATTCATGTGAAAAAAGAGTTTTTTTTATACAAAAGGGAGAAAGAGATGTCATGTGGAAAAGGAAAAGTTGAAAGTGGGAGAGATAGAGAAAGTACAAGAATATTATGTATGTTGCCTTTGGTGGTTTTTCACATCTTGTGTTGCCATCAATGACAAGGGGGGATATTGTTTCAAGTATGAAGGTGATGTCATTGATGTCAAAAAGTTTGTGTTGTCGTTGGTGACAATAGTGTAGTGGTTCAGAGAGATTATTTCTTTGATTAGTTGGATTATGTTGTCATCAGTTAAGTTGATGATGTTAACCTTTGGTGTTACTTTTATAAGCTTTTTTCTATGGTTTAGATATCGAGGAGATTGAGAAAATTGATAAAATAAAGACATAGTGTATTGCAGAGGTATTTTAGTTTGCAGAGGTGTTCGAGTTTTTCTTCACATTTATTCTAGGTTGAAGATCTAGTTATGTGGTTTGGATATGTTGGATAGAGGTTTTCATATTTTCTATATCCAAAATTTTGGCTTTTGGATTGATGGTCAAAGGAAGTTATACGTTCACCAGTGTGTGAACTGGTTTTATAGTGTTGCTTACAAAGGTGTCTGGGAGAAATGTTTTCGCTTCGCGTTTCTCTGTAGTTTCTCTTTAGGTATTTTGATTTTGATGGTATGTTGATGGTGTTGATCTCTTTGTTGTGTCAAGAGGATTTGTGGTTTGGTGCTCCGAAAGATGGATTTTAGAGTTACAGTGTTTGGCATTGTAGTTTGAATGTACAAGTTGTGTACATTTTGTAGGTGCAAGTTGTTGTGAAAGAGTTTGATGAGTTTTAGGGTGATAGAGGAATATTCTAAATCATGATGAAGTGTGGTACATGTAATTTTCAAGTCATCCTTGGATTTGAGGAAGTGTGTAATTCAAATTTTAATGGTGTTTGCATGGGTAATTGTTGACCTAATGTTTACACTACATTCGAAGATGTTTGAACATTAATGAGGGTGTAGCATGGCATGTGAGAGTTGATTTAGGTACCAGTTAAGATTTGCATTGGTCCACTTTCATTCCTATCCACTGTAGGAATGCTTAGTGCCGACCTATTTTGAATTTGTAAAGTGTAAGGTGAGTGTAGCCGACTTGAAGATTTTTTTCACGTTGTGGATGGTATAAATGCAAGGTGAGTTGATGCAAGATGGAGTGTGGAATAGACTTGAATGTTGTGATGTGAAATTAAGTGCAAAAGTGTGAAATGCAGTGTGAGCTATAATGCAAGAGATTTGAATGCAGTGAGATGAGGTATCTTGATCTCTTGAAGGTTGTGAGTGTTGTTGGAGTTTTTGTGGTGGAATCTCTATTGCATTGAGATTGTATTATTTGTGTAACATTCTATCAGCTTTCTTCTTTCTATTTTGGTAGTGATTCTGGGTTGTGAACCTTTCTAGATAGTGTGTCATATTCTAGTAGTGAGCCTCTTTGTACTAGTTTTGTAATTACTTATATTTTGAGCTAATCGTCACCATGGTTTTTTCCTTTTAGGGTTTTCCACGTAAATCTGGTGTTCTCTTGTGGATGGTGTTGATTGTTTAAGTTTATGTTATCTACTTTCCATGTTTAAACATTATAACATATTAAGGGTTTAATGAATGAATATGAATCTGATTACTGTTGAGGGTTTTAACATTTTAATTATATACAACTAATTCACCCCCCCTCTCAATTGTCTTGTTTTACTTATATAGCATTAAAAATTATATAAGTCTATATAAGTATTGCCTTTATAATTAATTAAGTCTTTGTCATATTATTGTATTATTTCAGAGCTTAAGCCTTTTTATTATATTTTCTTTCATTTATTTTTTTTGTGAACTTTAATTTATTTGGGTTTTCTAGTTTTGTTCGTTAGTTATCTATTGTTTACTTTATTCTTCTTGTTTTTTGAATATATTGATTTATTTTTATTTAGTTTAATCTTCTTAATGTTGGGTTTATTTTTATTAAGTTTTGAATAATATAATCTTTGATGAAGTAGAAACTTAACCCTCATTCTCAAACTCACAACACAAACATGCAACTAAAAAAAATGCAAGAAATTAACTCAAATTTGTTAGAAATGTCTCATAATCCTCATTCAAAATCTCCTAAATTATTACAACTTCGAGGAATAATTGAAAATGCATTCATTTGCAGCCATATGGACTGATGGATTCCATTACAAATCTGAAACAAAACTAATAAGAAACAAGAAACAAATACAAAAGTCTTTCCTTGAACAAGTCTTTCCTTGAACAAGTCTTCTTTCATAAGTTTTTTCTCCTACGACCAGCAAATCTTCAACTAAAACCTCTGCTAAAATTCAACCATGGATTCTCCAATACATTTGCTGCTGAAAATACCTCTTCAAACTTACAAAAACATATTATTTTTCCTCCCCGAACAAGAATTTATGCCTTAGAATGATGAGCTTCAGATATGGCAACAACAACCCCCAAAAATGACAAAAATAAAGCATATAAATTAACTCCTTCACACCTTTCTTGTAAATCCCAATTTTATATGCTTGAAAATGGACAATATGCTTTCAAAAATGAATTAAAAATAATTAAATTTTGAAAAAGAATCTTTTTATAACCTTCATCCATGATTGGCCAAGAAAAAGCAGCCACTTCCTCACAAATTGGAGCCTCGAAATAGAAAAATCCAAACCACTTGCTCTTAGGCATCCAAATTCTTCATGCCAAAGTTTATGAACAATAAATTAGTTTTCATAACTTGTAACTCCCCAAATCCCATGCCCAAGAAGGCATATTTGAAGATTTTTCCTTGAAAAAGCCACAAAATGAGCTCAAATCACCAAAAATCTGCAACATAACAACTTGGCCAAATATTTATCAAATATTTTAGGCCTTATTACAAAAATATATTCACCTAAAATATTTAAAGACCAAATTAAAGAAAAAAATTAAAATTAAATATTTTTGGTTGATGCAAGATTTCTAGTCAACTGTGGATGCTCCTGCATTAGACACCCAAGGTAATTTGAAATGTTTCGTGAGTTGAACTCATAAACATTTGTAGATCATGTGCTTGGTCTTCATCCATCATTCTTCCTTATACACATGTTTCTTCTTCTTCACCCTACTCTAAAACTTCCTATCTATTCCTTCATCTTTCCTCTCTTTCTTCCCTTCGTGAAATTCAGCTCGCTATACCATGGTTCATCTTTTCATCCCACTTTATCATTCTCAACACTTGAACACAAATCAAAATTAATGAATTCATAGAAATCAATGAATTCTATCTACACATCTTTCTCACCTATTTCTCCTTCACCCTCTTCTTCCTCTATGTCAACAAAAGTCATCATACCTTGATGTATTTCAGCTTGTAAATTGTTATTTTTTCACCTTACCATCTCTCTTTCTTCGCTTCCTTTTACCATTTCACCCTCACAAAAATTAGCTTCATTTGCAATATTGACAAAATTCGATAAATCAAAAATTACCTCTATTTTCTTCTCCTTACTCATTGCTCCAAATTTTCCTCCTTTAGAGAGGCATGTAACAGTTGCAACCTCTTTCTTTTCCTTATTTTCTTCTATCATTTCTCCCTCGAATAATATTTTTTTATTATCTCTTCTTTCAATAAGAGATTATCTTCTTCTTCATCATTCTCTTTGTCAAATCTAGGACTATCAAAGTCCATTTTTTGAATTGCTACAATTTCATCCACAACTTCATCTACTCCTTTGGCATGTAAATGATCATTAATATAATTAAATATTACCTCTTTTTTGGTTGTATCCTTCTCATTTTCACCACTCTTCATTTTTTTCTAAATCCTGCAAACAAAGCATCTTTAGATAAAACAAAATCATTAAAACTACCATTAAACTTATGATCCATAGTGACCATTTTCTCTTCTTTAATTCTCCATCCTTTCTTTATTTTTCTTTTCTTTTTGTTGTCCTCTTTCAAGAGAACATTCTTCTTCCCATTGCTCTCTTCTCGTATTCCCGATTTCTCCTTAATCATCTTTTCCAATACATCTACTTCAGCCTAGAGCTTTTCAAATTCTTCACAATGCTTCCTATTTTCCACTTCTTCCCAATATTGTTCTTAGAATAAAATTCTTATGGGCCTCTTCATGACCCATCCCATCCTTGTTGGTATAGACTACCTCACTTCCAATGATCTATCTACACATAAATCACAAACACACCACCACAGGTCCTAGTGCAAACTGTCTCATGTTTGGTGCTCTTCCTGCACACTCAAGAACTCCTACTCTGATACAACTGATGAAGTGGAAACTTAACCCTCATTCTCAAACTCACAACATAAACATGCAACTTAGAAAAATGCAAGAAATTAACCCAAATCTGTTAGAAATGTCTCATAATCCTCATTCAAAATCTCCTAAATTATTACAACTTCAAGGCATAACTAAAAAATACATTCATTTACAGCCATATGGGCTAATGGATTCCATTAAAAATCTAAAACAAAACTGATAAGAAACAAATACAAAAGTCTTTCCTTCAACAAATCTTCTTCCATAAGTTTTTTCTCCTACAACCAGCAAATCCTCAACTAAAACCTCTGCTAAAATTCAACCATGCATTCTCCAATCAATTCGCTATTGCAAATACCTCTTTACAAAAATATATTATTTTTCCTCCCTCAACAAGAAGATATGCTTTAGAATGATGAGTTTTAGATTGGGTAGCAACAACCCTCGAAAAATGATAAAAATTAAGCATATAAATTAACTCCTTCACACCTTTCCTGTAACTCCCAATTTTCTATGCCCAAAAATGGACAATATGCTTTCAAAAATGAATTAAAAATCATTAAATGTTGAAAATTCATCTTTTTATAACCTTCATCCATAAGTGGCCAAGAAAAAGTAGCCACTTCCTCACAAATTGGAGCCTCGGAATAGAAAAATCCAAACCATTTGCTCTTGGGCATCCAAATTCTTCATGCAAAATTTTATGAACAATAAATTAGTTGTTATAACTTGTAACTCCCCAAATCTCACACCCAAGAAAGCATATTTGAATATTTTTCCTTGAAAAAGCCACAAAATGAGCTCAAATCACCAAATACCTACGACATAACAACTTGGCCAAATATTTATCAAATATTTTAGGTCTTATTACAAAAATATATTCACCTAAAATATTTAAAGACCAAATTAAAGAAAAAATTAAAAATAAATATTTTTTGTTGATACAAGATTTCCAATCAACCGTGGATGCTCCTATATCAAACACCCAAGGTAATTTGAAATTTTTCATGAGTTGAACTCATAAAAACTTCTAGATCATGTGCTTGTTCTTCATCCATTGTTCTTCCTTATACACATGTTTCTTCTTCTTCACCCTACTCTGAAACTTCCTATCTATTACTTTATATTTCCGCTCTTTCTTCCCCTCATGAAATTCAGCTTGCTATACCATGGTTCATCTTTCCATCTCACTTTATCATTCTCAACACTTAAACACAAATCAAAATTAATGAATTCATGGAAATCAATGAATTCTATATGCACATCTTTCTCACCTATTTCTCCTTCACCCTCTTCTTCTTCTATGTCAACAAAAGTCACCATACCTTGATGTATTTCAGCTTGTAAATTGTTATTTCTATACCTTACCATCTCTCTTTCTTCACTTCCTTTTACCATTTCACCCTCACAAAAAATAGCTTCATTTGCAATATTGACAAAATTTGATAAATCAAAAATTACCTCTGTTTTCTTCTCCTTGCTCATTGCTGCAAATTTTCCTCCTTCAGAAAGCCATGTAACAGCTACAACCTCTTTATTTTCCTCATTTTCTTCTATCATTTATCCCTCGAATAATCGTTCTAACTTTCTTATCTCTTCTTTCAATAAGAGACTATCTTCTTCTTCATCATTCTCTTTGTCAAATCTAGGACTATCAAAGTCCAATTTTTTGAATTCCTGCAACTTCATCGACAACTTCATCTACTCCTTTGGCATTTAAATAATCATTAATATAATTAATATTACCTCTTTTATTGCTTTTGTATCCTTCCCATTTTCACCACTCTCTTCATTTTTGCTAAATCCTGCAAACAAAGCATCTTCAGATTAAACAAAATCATTAAAATTACCATTAAATTTATGAGATCCATAGTGACCATTTTCTCTTCTTTCTTTCTCCATCCTTTCTTTATGCTTCTTTTATTTTCGCTATCCTCTTTCAAGAGAACATTCTTCTTCCCATTGCTCTCTTCTCGTATTCCCAATTTCTCCTTAATCATCTTTTCCAATACATCTACTTCAACCTGGAGCTTTTCAAATTTTTCATATCACTTCCTATTTTCCACTTCTTCCCAATATTGTTCTCAAAATAAAATATTATGGGCCTCTTCATGACCCATCCCATCCTCACTGGTATAGACTACCTCACTTTCAGTGATCTATCTACACAGAAATCACAAACACACCACAACAAGTCCTGGTGCAAACTGCCTCATGTTCGGTGCTCTTCCTGCACACTCAGGAACTCCTGCTCTTATACCACTAATGAAGTAGAAACTTAACCCTCATTCTCAAACTTACAACACAAACATGCAACTTATAAAAATGCAAGAAATTAACTCAAATCTACTAGAAATGTATCATAGTCCTCATCCAAAATCTCCTAAATTATTACAACTTCAACACATAACTAAAAATACATTCATTTACAGCCATATGTGTTGATGGATTCCATTACAAGTTTGAAACAAAACTAATAAGAAACAAATACAAAATTCTTTCCTTCAACAAATCTTCTTTCATAAGTTTTTTCTCCTATAACCAACAAATCCTCAACTAAAACCTCTGCTAAAATTCAACCATGGATTCTCCAATCCATTTGCTACTGCAAATACCTCTTCAAACCTACAAAATCATATTATTTTTCCTCCCCCAACAAGAAGATATGTCTTAGAATGATGAACTTCAAATTCCACAGCAACAACCCCCGAAAATGACAAAACTAAAGCATATAAATTAACTCCTTCACACCTTTCCTATAACTCCCAATTTTCTATGCATGGAAATGGTCAATTTTCTTTCAAAAATGAATTAAAAATCATTAAATGTTGAAAATGAATCTTTTTATAACCTTCATCCATAATTGGCCAAGAAAAAATAACCACTTCCTCACAAATTGGAGCCCCATAATAGAAAAATCCAAACCACTTGCTCTTGGGACGTCCAAATTCTTCATGCAAAAGTTTAGGAACAATAAATGAGTAGTCATAACTTGTAACTCCCCAAATCCCACACCCAAGAAGGCATATTTGAATATTTTGCCTTGAAACAACCACAAAATGAGCTCAAATCACCAAAAATCTGCAACATAACAACTTGGCCAAATATTTATCAAATATTTTAGGCCTTATTACAAAATATATTCACCTACAATATTTAAAGGCCAAATTTAAATAAAAAATTAAAATTAAATATTTTTGTTTGATGCAAGATTTCTAGTCAACCATGGATGCTCCTACATCAATCTTATTTATATTAAATAATATAGTCTTATTTTAATAATAAATAAGGCTATATAGGACTATTTATTATTCTATTAGTCTTCTTGTTTTTAAGTTTTTTTCGATTTATTATTTTATTTTTCCCTTCTCATTGAATTTTATTATTTTTTTATTTTTAGCTTTTGGTGTTTTAATATATTGTATAAGGAGTTTTATTATTATTGTTAATAAGTTTTTGGTCTGTCTTTTATTGTTTCCTCTTAACTTTCTCTTTTTTCCTCATCTACCTTGAACTGTGTCTCCCCTTTCTCCCTCCCCCTCTCTCGTTTTAGCTCTTTTTGGGCCTGCAACTTATCTTTCTTATCTTTCAACACTCTTTCATCCTGATGATGAATCATGTAGTGTGATTCGAAACATTGATGAAAAAAACATTGACACAATCAAATCCAAAAAGTATATTCAAAGAAGTTTATTTATGTTGTTTTTAACTAATTTTATAAGTTAAATAAAATTTGTTATCCATTTTAAATTATGTTATCAAATTTTGATTTGAGGGTAATTATGGTGAGATAATTCAACCTTTCTCATGATCTAAAAAAGGAGAAAATTAGATGTGATAATGATGAAAATAAATAGATATGATTTCTTATCTTCATGAATATTATTTATTAAAGTGATCATATTATGCTATGGATGTTACAGTTAATGGATTAACTATCTTGTTGGTTAAATGAGGTGGATGTAGGAAATTAGTTCCCCCTCCCAAACTAAAAGGGAGAAAATCACCAAATAAAGGGAAGAAAATTGGGAGAATGGCAAGACATCATGACTCCAAGAACCCATGTACACACACAATATTTTTGTCATATTGTTTTTTATTGGATATTGTTCTTGTGTCATAAGTATGGTAGTAATTTGCATCATGTTATCATCCCTTATATGTTTTTTGGTCATTCTTTGTCTCATTAATTTTTCATGATACCTTTAGTATATTGATGTCGACTCCTTGTCTTATATTTCTCCTTGTTGATGTTTTCATATGTTTGATAAGCTTTCCATCACAAATAGAATGCATGGGTTTTATATTTACAAAAGAATGTGTGTGTGTGTGTGTATATGAAAAATATATAGATATACACAAATATAATCATATGGTTATAAAGTTACTTTGTTTACTAGTTTTAATTTTTAAATTCATTGAGTTATATATAAGCTCTACGTAGTGGAGTTAAATGCACTGAATGCATTAAGGTGGGCTATTGTGGAGTTAATAACGAGGAATACTCCAAAAAAATGCCTATGAGATCCCACTCCAATTATAAATGAAGTGGATGGAGTGGGGGTAAATACTAAAGATCTTGAACTTCATGGAGAAAGAAAAGGAAGAATTTCAGGAGGTTTTCACCACCCAAGTATGGGAGAAAACAAAAAGGTAGTAAAATTGAGGTGTGGGTAGCAAATGAAAGGAAAAAACTCTACAAATTTTAGTAAGTTCATTTCTTACATATTTGGTATGTTCTATTAATTATTTTTTAGGGTTTTTTTTAGTAATTTAAATCCTTTATTATTCCTATGCAATATGTAAAAATTTGGTTTCATGAATTTTTATCATTGTTATAAAGAATTTCAAGGATTTGTGAATAGGGTTATCTCTATTTTATGTGTAGAAATTCATATGGCTTAATATTAGTTTCTCTATGAATTAGAGAATTTTCTTGTGTATTGGGTTTCTTAAATGATTTAAGCTATGATACCTGTTATCATAGGGATTTGCACCCACATGCAAAGTTGCAAAACTCTACAATCCTGTGTAACATTGGATTACTTTCAGGTTGTGGGTATCCTACTCGAAAGTAAACCTTCGGATTCTAGACCAGATTCCTATATGGTTTTCTGATTATGAACTTAAACTTGATTGGTAAAGGGAAAAGGGATTAAAACTAATGCAAAACTGGACTTAAATATGAATGGTAAAACACCTAAATGTAAATGAAGATTAGACTTATTCACAACTATTAATCATAAAATATGTTTTCACAACTCAAACTGGACAATCTAATCACATAAGTATTTCATAAAAAGGCCTGATCATCTATCTTCTACGAAGGAAATGGTGTTTTCACAACCTAAAGGAAAGATAAACTAGTTGCACAACCTATGACATGTGACTAAAACTACTCAAGTATACATGCATTCATGAATGACACAAAAATTTAAAGGTTTTGAAATAAAAACTCGTTAAATTTGAATCCACATCATTTAAGACATACAAGACCCCTGAGAATGAGAAGGATAACACTTGATTTTTAATGAAATAGAAGGAAAAAACATCTGCAAATAAAAATATCCCATAACCTGTAAAAACTACTAAATGTATTAATCTCTATAAAAATGAGTTACAAATCCTTCTCTCAACAAAAATGCATGAGGATAAAAGGCAAGAACTAACTGAAAAATCACTAAGTCTTTGATTATATACGAAAAGCCTCTTAAAGGCATGTGCGTGAAACTAAAAGTCAAGTCCAAGTGAAAAAATATCTTCTCAAAATGCTCTCACAAGGAAAGGAGAAATTCCCTGAAAAAGGGGCCCAAAAGCAAAGTGAACTAAATTCCATGCCTTGGAAACCCCTTACGTCCATACGCGTGATCATAAGGCATCAAAAACTAGTGTTGGAATTGAAAATGCAACTCAAGATTCCACTTCGTCCTCACATGATCTACTCCACCTTACTTGTGTTCTCACATATCTTGGGAAAGGTGATAGTATTATTAAATATTAAAGATAATCTAGATGATTATCTTAATATTTAATATGTAATAGTTTTTCTCTAAATATATTAAATATTAAATATTAAGGTTACAAGATATTACCTTTAATATTTAATACATTGTTGATTTTTATGTCAATAATCATGCAAAATGCAAGTGGAGGGTATGTTCACTTCAAAATTTAAATGACAATCTTGAACCTTGACTCTTATATCCTCCTTCAAACTCACGGCTCCCTTTGAAGATTAGGTCAATTGACTAAGAAGTCAAGACCATGATGTTATGAAATGATTTTTTTTCTCTTTTAAAACATACTCAAATATTACCCATTCTCCATTCGAATTAGGGCTCTCAGCAAAAGCACCGAAACCCCAAATCATTCCCCATTTTACTTTGTATTCCTTTGAAGAGGTCTATGGTTCGGTGCCTCCATGATAGGAAACTCCACGAGCTATGGTTTTCAGAGGAGCTTGAACTTCCAATTTCTTAGTTGTTTCCAATGAAATTTCTTGTTGAATCTCTCCTCCTTGATTCTGAAGCCGCCATTAAGGTTCTGGTTCGAGCCTTAGGAAGAGCTAAAAGCGACCATTTGTTGCAAAAGATGGCTTAAAATTATTCCAGGCTGCGAGGTAAAGACCATTTTGTATCTCTCTTGAGCTTTCAATAATGAAGAGGAAACAAAATTTTTGAGTTCTTGCCTCTATTTATTTTTCTCTTTTGATGTGTTGGCACCTTCCACTGTGTTTGATGCCACCATCAAAAGTTCTCGAATATATTTGAGGGGCTTCATTTACCTATATGTGTGAGGGTTTGAGCTTGGATTTCCACGTCTATGAGTAATTTTTTTGCTCCAGGTTACCTTTGCCTCTTTCCTGTAAACTCCATAAAAACAAGTGGCTCGGGCTACCTTTAAGTTATGGGTCTCTTTATTTTTGCAAGCCGTCATGAGAGCTTCTAGGTATTTGTTATTTTTCCAATGAAATACCCCTTAATCTTCATTAAAATGAAGGCGATCTGTGATAAAATATTTTGGGTATTTGATATTTTCCTTGTAATAGTGACTAGCAGTGTAATAATCACCTTTACTTGATTAGACTATGTGAGATTAGAATATTAATGATATTTCATGAGAATTTGGAATGTTGAAACAAGGGCAATGGCAGTCAACTACTCCATAAGATAATGTTTCCAAATTGATATATCAATATAATTGTTGTCCCTTATAATCCTAAATATATGGTTTCGTTGACCACCCCTCAATGTAGTGACAGGAATACTGTGGTAGTTCCCCTTTACATGTTGTTTTGTTGATATTTCAACTTCTGATGTTTGCAATTTCAATTTCTAAGATACTTGAAAATTGGCATATACATTTCTTCTATTGCATTGTTTGATTTTCATTAGAACAAATCTTTATCCTTTATCTTAGAAAGACTGAATTATGCTTTAAGTATGAACCTCAACAATATTATGTCATTTACACCATTATCCATCATGATGTTCAGTTTTCTCCTCTTTAAATACAATCAAATATATTGATACTGTTATTTTGATGTAATCATTGAGAGGTGTTATTTGATGTTGCATTGTAGTGGTGTATTGTTGTCCTGATGCAATTATTCAACTGTTATCAATTATATGCACAAATGCTTATCGTTTTGAGTAATTACAGTCATGAACACTTTTGTTCTTTCATCCTTGCATTCTTTTGACTTTAATTCCTTCTTGCAATACCTCATGTGTTACTGTATATATCTGGTGGGGTTGACTTGTTTTTGAGAAATGATGCTTAATGTGTTGTTTTCTTTTGTACTTTCATTTGCATTCGATAACCAACACTGGTAAATTATTTTCTGCCATTACTTGAATTGTTTCATTGTAAGGCACACTTCCACTTTATCATTTATACTTAGCATGATTAATATTTATCATCTTTATAGCAGCTAACTCATTTGTTATGGCTGAAAATCATGCTTCTTGGGTAGCATTTTCATTGCTATTTTTTCGTATTCGAGCATTATGGGCTCAACCCTTATGGGAGCTACATTTCTCTCCACATGTTGAAATGCTAAAACATGATGAATCATAAAATGATAAACCTGTACCTGCACATTCAACAAACATGTTAGGAAAAAATAAGAAATTTGAGCTTCTCTTGATGACTGAATGACCTCTCTTTATTTTGATTTTCATGATTCTAGATTGCTAAACTGAGATTTTTTACTTTGTTGTATTGATGCCAGTAGGAAATAGATTGAGTATTTGTTAGTTAGGCATGTAAAATTTTTGAAATCCTAGGCTCTAACAAAACCTCTTCTTGACCCTTGCAGGCATCTATTACTAAGATCAATGAAGTTGTGGAGCAGGATGAAGATACAACTGACACGTTGTGGGGTTCCTCATTCAGGCAATGATGGATCCCTCTTCTCCTATATGCTTTCTTTTCAGTTATTTAATCTATTTCTTATGTCATCCAATTTAGTCATTCCCACGGCTTGTGTGGGACTTTTGAACATTTTTTACATTATGAATAAAAGCAAACCATGCAATTTCATGATATTATTTTGAAATTTTCTTGTATAATAAAACTGAAATTCACTTTGTAATCAATAATTGCACAATAATGAATACTTAGTAGAAAATTTTGAATATCTTGTGTACCTTTTGGCTTGAATTTGTAATTCAGCTCTACTTGTTTTGAGCTGTAACTAAAAATAGGTAACAATACCATAATACATATTTAGATAATAAATGTGTATCCTTATTGAAAGGCTTATCTAATATTAGTATTTTTTGGGGATAAGGAGTTTGGTCTGTCATCAAGATAGGCATCTAAGATAGCAGTACCTTAGTGATTTCAATTCAAAATCACTCCACAGACACACACAACTGTACCATAAAGTGGAAGCAGGCACAAAGTATCCCCCATTAATCATCTGAGAGAAGTAAATGCAAAACAATTAACAGTTTCAACATAAACAAATAACCATGAAAAGATAAAGCAATATTGACACACAGATATATGTGGGGAAAACCCTTTCAGGTAAAAAACCCCACCCTCCAAAACACTCAGCTCAGATTGTATTATTCAGTAAAAGGATTACAATACAAAATACAGAGCTATGCTCTTCTAGGAGTGTTACATCTTGTCCAACAGGAGAATACAGACAGACAACAAAACCAGAACCTTCATGTAGTTCCAATGACATCCATATGTCATTATTACATAGATTCCCTTCAGCTCCTCATAACAGATTGTCACAGCCAGCCTCTCGGCCAGCATAGCCCCAAGGCCTCATAGCAGGTTCACATCGTTCAGATCCGAGAGACAGAGTGTTCACGGTTACAATGCCTTAGCATACTGCTCGAACACACTCTACGTCTCTCTCTATGTCAATATATCTTCACCCTACTGTCACCTTTTGGTTTACATTTATTAATGTGTATCTCTGACTGAGCCATACATCGCATTCAATGATCCAACCAATCGTTGATCCTCAGGTTCATGCATCGAATAGCCAAGCATGCATCTGATCTACATAGATTGCATCGAGCCACCCAGGCAATAAATCCATCACCTTAATCGGGTTCTATTTCCACGGCCTGCAATAACTGTCATTACCTCTTTGGTCTTTGGTCAATCAGATGCTGCCAACCTGCCACATGTCGCCTTCACATTTGTTGATCGCTCTGACAAAATTGGTCCAGCTCGGTCAAGCTCAGTCTAGCTCGGTCAACCGAGCTCCGAGCTCATCCGAGCTCTTACCGCGTTACCACTGAGCTCAACATTACCTTCCGTGGTATGGCGGTGAGCTCACCCGAGCTCACCCCGCCATCTACCATGCTACTGCTGCCCCAACCGATCTGCCTCGTGGTATAGCAGTGAGCTCATCCGAGCTCACCGACGACTTCATCGAGCCCAGACACTCCTTCCCACCACACTACCGCAACCTTGTTGTCTTTGCCTCGCGGTATGGCAGTAACCTCCGAACAGACTGTCAGCGGTCATACCGGGCTATTGTAGAGACCGCCAGGTCTCACCGCAGTAGAGCAGTAGCTGCTCTAGCAGGCCGCCAAAGGTCTTACCACGGCCACCATGGTCACTCTGAGCACTGACCGTGGTAGGGCAGTAACTGCCAGTGGTCATACCATGGCCACTGCGATCACCCAACTCACTGCCCGTGGTATGGCGGTAACCGCCAACCATCCTATCGTCTTCAACCGCACCACCACGGCTTAACCGAACACCGCCCGCACTACAGCGGTAAACATCTTATGCCACTCAACCGCTCACTGCGCAACCGTGCCACCTCTAAGAGACCTCTGCGGTATAGCGGTAGCACCGCCCAATCGCCAAATAGAGTGGCCCGCGGTAAACCGCACAACCGCACCACCAAGGAAAGAATAGGCAGTAGTATGGCAGTAAAGGCCACAAACATGAAGAAAATGACTAAGTCTTCAATGGAAAAGACCAGAAAGTTGAGGCAAACTTTCCCAACAGTATTAAACTTGTATATGCCTATATTTGATGGAAACAAGGAAATCTTAGAATAAAAACAACAAAGAAGTATCTTGAGTTAGTTTTATAATTTGGATGTTAAAATCCATGACATATGAATTCCTTGTTATTTTAGTTGATTCGTAGATAAACCTTGAAATAAATTGTAAGGATTATTGTTAGTATATAATTTTAATTCGTACATGAAGCTATTTCAATTAAGACAAATTGTAACCTAGTAATTACTCTAATAAACCAAAGGAGAAAATATTTCCCTTTATTAAATAGGACATCAATAAGATCTTTCAAGTGTATGATTAGAAAAAGGTTGAATATGTTTTTTCAAGCCTGTGATAGTAGGACTATTACTTATGCATATATACCTATATTATTGCATAGACTTGAAAGTGGAATAATGACTCATGATAACCAAATTGAGATAGAGGTGTGTGAACATACAAAACACATATCCATTCTAAAATGTGTATTGTTTATCAAAACTTTGGCCAAAGTAATGCAAAATAATTGCTCGCATTTTTATTTCAAAATTTTTATTTATTTACAAAAAGTTAGATTATGGCATAATTAGCTAGAGGGATTCTAGAGTCATAAGAAAAGTTGTTTGTAATTGGACACAACACTAGTTTTTGAATGACATGATGTATTTTTTTATTTTTTTTACCTACTAACCTTGTGAAGGGTAGGGCCACATCCTAATGGAAGGTGTATGAGGACTACTAATCTATGGTTGGAGGAAAATCACTCAAGTGATGCTCTCCCTCTTGCAGTTGAAGAATGTTGAAAACTTGGTTACTCAAAGATATTATTTGTATTTCACACATGATATTTATATATTTTTTATCATTTATAAATCTATATAATATATATCATCGCAATGTGAATGGTACTTTGTAATATGTACTTTGAGTGATGGAATATTCATTAATGATTTATTTAATGAAATTATTCTTTTAAGGACCTCTTAGTTGCAATTTATAATTTAGAAGTAATATTTATTAGATGAATGTATATTATTTTATTTTAAATGATTGTATAATGATGTTAATTTATACAAACCAATTTCACTAAACCCAAAAAAATCAAGAAATAAATATTTTTCAATCAATCATGCACTTAACTTATTTGTGTATAAAAATTATAAACAATATTTCTCTAGCTATTATTTTACTAAGCCATCAATGCATTCTTCCACACCTAACACCTACACAAAATGCCTATTTTAAGAGATTTATTTTATCCTAAAACATGCTTAGGATGTGTAATATATTAGCACCTATAAATAGTCTCCACCTATCAGATTCTCTTTTCCTTTGTTAAAATATCCTTTCTTTTTTATTTCATAACTACAATGCTAAAAACCACTCCTCACAAGCCATGCCAAACTAAATTATTCTTAAAAATGGAAGGAATATGATAATAGAAACACTTCCTACATTAATCAATGAGGAGTAACATGTATGCAAGATCTAATGATTTTAGAAATAAAAAATACACATGTTAAAGCATTCATTATAATGGCATGGTGTTTACCTTAGGAAAACCCCTTAAAAAAATCCAACCTCCAAAACTTCAACCAATGTACATTCATAGTACCAATTCCAATTCGAATATATCAAGAGACTCAAGCCTTGATATAAGGAAAAAAATGCCTAGAAAAATTATAACATAAACCCCTACAAAATCATACCATCAACATCTCCAAACTATGCACCAATATATATAGGTAAGATTCAAAAATACAAACCATCAATGATTTCTAAAATCATGAGAGAGAAAACATGGGCTAAAAGCACCACCTAAATCTCCACGCAAATCCAAATGTCCAAATAAAAAAGAGTTAAACTAAAATGTAAATTAGAAACTTCATTTTTCAACCAGAACGTTCCACTTGGTTTTATCCGTCTCTTCGATAATATGTACATGTGAACTAAAGATCTTCCATAATATTCTTCAAGCCTAAATTGACTCTCCCTTTCCATGCTCTTCCATGGTCTTTCTAAACTCTTTTTTTTTTCCCCCGAAAAATAATTCATAATATTGATTGATAGAAAAGATATTACATATTGTAGAAGCTAGAAAAGCTTTGCAAGGAGAAAAAGACCCGAAAAAACAACAAAAAGTCAAAGAGTAAGGTGTTGTCAGTAAAGAGTAGCAGCAAACAGCAAAGCCCAAGAAGAACCATGAGCAAAGAAAGACCCAAAGAGTCAAACACCAGAGAAAAAAAACCACACACCCAAAAGGAAAGAGCAGATAAAGAGCAGGCCACCAAAGGCAGGAAAAGACAATAAATCAAGTATGATCGATCACCGAGCGGTAAGAAGTCAGCAAGGTAGAGCCCTCTAGATATTCCTTGAGTTCCCATCTATCCACAGCCAAAAGTAAACCAGCCTTAGAAAGAATATCAGCCTCCATATTGAACTCCCTGTAAACATGTGTGATGGATATATGGACAAAAAAAGACCACAACCTTTCTATCATGTCATAAATGGGTGTGAGAATCAAATTTTCAACACGATAGATCCCATTTATCCAGTTGATAATGACCTCAGAATCACCAAAAACTTGAAATTGATCCATCCTTCTGTCCATGGCCAAAGTCAACAAAAGTTTCAAAGCCATAATCTCAGCAAAATTGTTAGTACCATTGCCAAGTTCGGCACTAAAGGAGATATAATGATTTGGTTTGAAATAAATAATGCCACTAGCCCCGCAAAGAGCAGAAGTTCCTTGGCTGGCCCCATCAAAGAAACCCCAAGGACAGGATTTATCAATCAAAGGAGGAATTATGGATCTCCGAATATTCATCTTAGGAAAATGTTGAAAGTGAACAAATATGGAAAGAATCTGAGATGAGCATTGGATGAAAGGAATCAATTTGTTTTGAAAAATAGCAGCATTTCTAGCCAGCCAAATACCCCAAGAAACAAGAAATGGAAGGGCCCGATAGGAATGTAGAGACTGATTTTGATGCCAAAGCTCAAAACAATGCAAAAGAGAATTTCCAGCCCAAACAACATTATGTCCAATCATTTTTCCCATTTCAGACCAGACTTTAACAGTATAAGGACAATTTATAAATAGGTGGTCAATGGATTCCAAATCCATCAAGCATAAAGAACAGCGTCTTGGACCATGCCAGCTTCTTTTCTGCAACACATCCCAAGTCAAAACTTTATTATGGAGTACGAGCCACATAAAAAAATTTGTCTTAAGGGGAGCATGAATCTTCCAAATATACTTCCACCACCAGCTAGCAGCATCATGGATCCTTGGAGGAAATAAAGACTTGTACCCCAGTCTAACATTATAAACACCTTGAGCAGAATTCTTGGACCAAACCAAATGATCTTCCTCATTGCTAATTTTGACATGACTCCACTTTAACCTGTTAACATATTCACTCCAAATATCAATATCCTCTCCAGACAAATCCAACCAAACAGCAAATTTCCACCCTTGTTGCCAAAAATTGGTGGTATTAGGATCAGCAACATTAGCCAAAGTAGTAATCCCTTTCTCAATCAAACGATTTATTAAACCCCTAGGGAGAAGATAAAGATCACCACAACCAACCCAAGGATCAATGCCTAATCTGACTTTTTCGCCATTCCCCACTTTCCAAGTCATCCATTGACCAATAACATGGAAAGAAAGAACAACAGCCTTCCAAACAATAGAGGCATTGCGAGAAGTTTTAATGGGACATCTAATCCAATCAACAAAATGCTTTGGAGCAATATACTTTTGATAATATGTTTGATACCACAGTCCACGTGTAGAAATGAGTCTCCAGACACTCTTGGCTGCAAGAGAAGCACTAAAAAAAGGAATGTTTTTCAATCCCGACCCTCCCTCATCCTTAGGCTTAGCTATGGAAAGCCAGTTAGTAAGTGGAATACACTTTTTGTCATTTTTCCCTTTCCAAAGAAAAGTAAAGCATTTTTTCCTTATTGTCTCCAGCACACTCTTGGGAATGTGGGCTAAAGATAGCCAAAAAACAGGAATAGATTCCAAAACAGATTTTATCAAGGTATGTCTCCCCTCAATGGATAGCCATCTATTGCACCACAGATTTATACAATTTTGAACCTTATCAATCAACCATAACCAATCTTGTTTACCATATCCATTGGGTTTTAAGTGGAAGCCCAGATATTTAAAACCATCAACTAAAGACAAATGCTGATATGGAAACATATGAAGAATCCAGTTATGTTGATCCATATGAATTCTACTAAGAGAAATAGTAGACTTTTGAAAATTGATCACCATACCTATGGAAGCACAAAAGAGATCAAGAACGTCCTTAACCTTGATTAATTCAGTAGTGGAGCCATTGTTGAACAATAAAATATCATCCACAAAGAGGAGATGTGTTAGAGTAGTAGAGCTGCCAACCAATATACCAAAGATAGAACCATTTTGTTTAGCTACCAACAAAGACCGACTTAATCCCTCAGCAACCAAAAGAAACGAGAGGGGGGAAAGAGGGCAACCCTATCTCAAACCCCGGGTGGGTCTAAAGAACTTTGAAGCGGAGCCATTTATAAGAATGGCATAAGAGACAGAAGTGATACAACCCATAATCCAATTTACGAGTTGTAAACAAAAACCTAGATGGATCAGCAATAATCGAATATATAACCAATTCACCCTATCATAAGCCTTTGATAAATCAAGATTCATAACCACTGTAGGCAATTTCTTAGTTTTAATGGTATGAAAACCTCTTGAGCAACCCCAATAGCCTCATGGATTTGTCTCCCAGGTAAGAAACCAAATTGCTCACTCGAAATATTATTAGATAACACATCTTTAATTTTGATAGCAATGACTTTAGCAACAATCTTGTATATGCAATTACAAAGTGAGATAGGGTGAAAGTCATCAAAAGAGGCAGGTTTGTCCTTCTTAGAAATCAAGGCAATGAAAGTAGAGTTGAAAGTGCCAAGAATTTTCCCAATTTTTCGAGTTTCTTCCACCACACGGAGGATATTAGAACCCAAAAAATCATACAAACCAAGGAAAAATTCAATGGTCCAACCATCTGGGCCAGGACTTTTGTCTTTTTGAAAAGTGGCCAACACAACCTGCAATTCCTCCTTGGAAATTTCTGCCATAAGTTTCACATTAGCAGTCTCTCCAACAAAACTCGGAAAGTGAGTAGTGATATGAACTATGTCAGCAATATTGGCCCTATCAGGTTCCTTAAACAACTGGTTGAAATGAGTGACCCCCAAATCAGCAATCTCATTGAAAGAGTTTACTTTTGTACCGTCTTCCTTTGACATTTCCCAGATGGTGTTTTTTTTTTTTACGATAATTGGCATAGTTATGGAAATACTTAGTATTTTCGTCACCATTTTATAGCCAAAGGGCCCAACTTTTTAGTCTCCATTGAGCCTCAACATCAGCCAAAATCTTCCTCTTTTTCTATTCCAACTCCAGCAACCTTAATCTAGAAACCTCATCAAAAGTACTTTGGAAATCAGAAGCATAAAAAACATCAAGTTTCTGCTCTATCGAAGAGAGCGACTTTTCCTGTTCCATATGTTTATTATGTGCCCAAAGGACAGTAGCAGTCTTGACCTTTTTCAGGTTTTTTGCAAATTGTAGACCAGCTGAAGCATTAGAAGAAACATCAAAGAGAGTCCATTCAACTTTTACCAGGTTTAAGAAGGCATCATCTAACAGCCATGAGGGGTTAAACTTGAAAGGGGAAGATGGTTTAGTGTCAGCTTTAGCAACTTGTAGAAGAATGGGAAGATGATCAGAATCTCCACCGGAGGCTACCCAAGAGCGAATCTTATCAGATTTATGAAAAAGTGAATCATGGACCAAAAACCTATCAAGTCTTTTAGCCACACGCTCGGCACCAATGCGCATATTCCTCCAAGTAGGAACAATCTCTATAGGGGAAAGATCAATCAACTTTGAGACCTCCATTTTATGTTGAAAAAAACCAACCAGAGGATCAACTCTAGCAAAATCACAACAAACTTCTTCATTGGAAATAGTGAAATTTAAATCTCCTCCCAGGATAAGATTTTCATTTTTTAGGAAATCATTTGCAAAAATAGTTTCCCAAAAAGCTTTCTTGTTTGATGTGGGTCCATATATATTAGCCACCGCAAGAGGGAAGCCCATTTCCATGGAGAAGAGTCTAGTGCCAATGCAATTACCAAATATAGAAGAGTCAACCAAAGCCATAGTTGAGTTCCTCCAACCAGTGAATAAACCCCCCGAGAGCCCAAAGGAATTAATAGAAAGAAAGGACCAATCAGGTAAAGAACTGGATAAATCACTTGTAATCATATTTCCATCCCCTTTTGTTTCTTGTATCAAGATAACATCAGGTTTATGAACTGCCATTAACCGTTTGAGAGCAGTCTTTTTGGGGGGCTGCCAATCCCACGAATATTGAAAGACATAATAATCATAATTTACACTTTGTAGAGGGCTTGCCCCGCTCTAAGGGCCCCCAACTGTGACTTTTGTTCCCCCTGTAAGTTATCAGCCACAACCATTTGCCCTGAGAGTGAAAATAAAGCATAACTACCCAGATCTGAGTAGTCTCCAAGCCTAGACAAATCAGAGCCAATGAATTCTTCAGCAAAACATTCCTTCCCATTTTTTTGATGTGAACGTAATGAATATCTGGGCTGAGAACCCGCCATAGCGTGCAAAATATTTTTCCCCTTAAACTGTGGAGTATCAACAAGTGGGAAAATTTCACCCTTCTTCCCCCTTGCCAAAACCTTCAACCCTTTCTTACCAATCCTTTTTTTCACCCCCCCATCAATGGTGGGACAAGGATCAAAAACCATAGCAATTGGATTGTGAATCCTGTGTTGGTTAACACTATCAATCACCTGTGGAGGAGTTACATCAACAGTAGCAGGATCAAGCAGCATAACATCAAAGCAAGTTGTGTCAAATTTTTGTGACTGTGATTCCTCACAAGGCCGACTTGATGTGAATAGGAACTCTGATTCAAGACCAACATCACAATGTAGTATAGAACCACCGTGAGACAAAGAATCACAATTCATAGAAAAGTTTGGATCAGCCCCAAACTTTGACCTGTCTTGAAGTGTGGAAGACATTTTTTTATAAATGGGCTTCCCAGGTTCGACCGTGCAATGAAATTTTTTGTGTGGGCGATTAGCAGTAAATGACAAAGAGCAATCATTTGCTAAATGTCCATAACAATGGCATCTAGCACAGCTGAAAGGAATACCAACATAGTCCAAAGTTTGTCTGTGAACTCCACAAACAAATTCCAAGAGCATTTCATCCCATAACCCCTCCTTTAAATCTAGATCCACCAATATTTTAGCAACTGTCCTGGAGGCCTTTTTTAAGTAGCTCACATCTGCTTCCAAGGAAGACCCCAAACTGTTTCCAATAGCTCGAAAAATCTCCATAGACCAGTATTCAAGTGGTAACGCTGGCAATTTGACCCACACTGGCTTTGTCTTTAAATGTTCTGTACGTGGGTCAAAACCAGGAATCCACATTCTCAAAGTTAATGGACTTGATCCCCAAAACCATCTAGTATCCCTGATCAAGACAGCATCCGCAGGAGAATGAAAAATAAAGGCTATCCAACCCCTTACCAGCAAGTGAAAAGTTGGGGAGTAACCAAGGATTGGTTGCCAACTACGAGCAATCCAATGAGATAAATTCTTCTCAGAAATTCTTTTGCCAAAGAACATACCTGTCAAAGTGCTATGTGATAATTCAACCACTTGTGACATCATAACATCTTCGCCCAAGACAAGTCGAACACCATTTTTCAAATTTTTAACGCATTTTGACCTTTTCTTGCTGATTCCCCACAGTTTTGTTTTCACCAGCATTCAAGTTAGATCCCAGAGGTGGGATATCCCTACTCCCAGGTAAATAATTTTGAGACTTTGTTGTTTGATGAGTATCAGACTCGCACAGTAAGGCGGGAGAGCCACTATTTTGAGTGTGGCCAGGTGGGGAACCCGTAGAAAGAGTACCCACAGAGCCTAATACTGAAACAAAGGGAACGGTGGAACAGGGTTGTGAGGGGCCACTTTTGACAGCAGAAAACGGGGAGAAGGACGAGTTCAAGATAGAATTTTTTTTAGACCACCTATCTTCAGTAAAAATAGTAGATCCTTCATGTGGGTCAACTGAGTAGTCAATTAAATCCTCATCCCTCTCCATAGAAGCCAGTAGATTAAATCGATTTGAAATCTCAAAATTCTCCTCCAGAGATAACGAGCAATTATGAACTCTAAGATTACATCCCATCAGAGCTGGGGGCAGAAAAGAAAAAGGAAAAGGAAAAGGAGAAAGAAACAGAGGCAAGGGAAAGAAAACAGAAAGGAAAGGATGTTAAAAAAACTAGCTACGGTTCCGAACAACAGGACAAAGGAAAGAGAAGAGCTAAGGATCAGCACCTGAAAAGGCCAAAGCAACCCATGCACCGAGAAGAAGACATCAAAAAGGCAACAGACCAGACAAAAGTCCACCCAAACACTGATAGACAAAAGAGGGTAGGACCAGGCCGCCAAGCGCATGCACAGACAGTAGAGCCCACAAAGTCCATATAAAGAAATGTAAAGTTGAGAATTTTTTCTTTAAAAAAAAACACAAATCTTGTTGTGATAAATTATCTTGTCAATGATCCATTAAGCATAAAACACTCATATTTCATTGCACACTCAGCCTCCTCGAACGTTAAAGACAAAGACTGCAAATAATCTCGAAACAAAGGTCGTCATTTCCTTTTCTATTGACCGATATACAATAAATATTAGTAGATAAAGAAATCATCAACATTGAAGTGGACGTGCCGGAGTGGTTATCGGGCATGACTAGAAATCATGTGGGCTCTGCCCGCGCAGGTTCGAATCCTGCCGTCCACGAGCTTGTCTGCCAATGAAAATTTCAGTTAGTTTGAGTATTTAAAACATTTATGGTTTTATACGATTATTCAATTACGATCTTTTTCTTTGTAATCTCATAATATTTAGGAAAATAAATGTGTATACAACTAATAACCGGATGGGAACACTCATAACCTTATAAATTGTATACTTAATATATAAATTAAAAACATTATTATAATATATAATTTAGAAAGGATGAATTTGGAGAGTTTAACTAGTGAGAAAATATTGTCTTAAATATATTTATACAAAACACATTTAAAGATATTTAAGATAGTTAAATATTTTTAAATATATTTTAGATAGATGTATTTAACATTAAAAAAGATAAAATTATATAATTAATTTTGTTATTTTAAGTAGATAAAGTTTTCATTTGATATCTTTTAAATAGATACATTTAAAATTAAAAAAGAAATAGAGTTATGTAATTAATTTTGTTATTAGTACTTGTCATGAGACATAGTACAATTCATTTTGTTAATTAGTTATTAATAAATTGGTTTTGAATCAATTAAAAACTAGAATTTTATGTTTTTCAAATATAATTTAAGTGAACGTGTTAACTACTTAATTTTAAAAACTGTAAAAAAATTAATATAGGCAAATTTGTAGGGAATGCAAAATAAACTATTTTTTTAACATTTTTTTAAAATGTATTTTCACTTTTTGTTTTACTCAATCATTTCATTAAATCTTTCTAAAATAAATAGATGTTACTTATTTTTACATTTTTTAAAGAATGATTTTTTTAATGTATGTAATTGTTATTTTTTATTAAAAAAAAATCACAAAAATCAACTAGCTAATTGTTATTTTTTATTAAAAAAATCTCATAAAAATCAATTAGCTATTTTATAGAAATTTGGATTCACACTATTAAAATAATAAAATAAAACTTAAATTAGCATATAAAATATAATCTAGGGATTTCAAATCCCTAGATTATATTTTATATGCTAATTTAAGTTTGTTACGGCATGGGATCAAGCCATGATCGAAAATTGGCCATTTCTAGAATCCCCTAAAGGGTATTGCTTCACAACAAAGGGGGAAGGGAGCAATCAAAATGGTGCCTCCCTCCCAGTGGCAGACTGAAGTTGATCTTCGATGGGGCCTCTAGGGACAACCCGGGTCCTTCCGGGGCAGGATTTGTCCTGAGAAATGCGGAAGGTGTTGTCATTTGCGAACTCTAAAAAAGATTACCCCTAGGCACCAACAACGAAGCATAATTTGCAGCGTTACTCGAAGGGCTAAATTACTGTGTTGACATTTCCAAGTGAGGCATAGATATTGAAGGCGATTCATAGATTGTGATAAAGGCGATAACAACAAGATTTGTATGCCAAACTGGAGATTAAGCATGTGGGTTACTAAAATCATTGCAGCCTTGGATCAAGTAGGGGACTACAGCATAAAACATGTTTACAGGGATGCAAATGGGGTGGTCGATTTTCTCTCAAAGGATGGTGAGGACCAAAAATTTGGTAAGGTGTTTTCAAATCATCCTATGTGTTGGGCGAGTATGGAAGTTATTCTAGAAATGGACCTAAAGGCAAATGCCAGCTAAAGTCTTTTTTGAGCCAGTGGTGGTGCTGGTCTCATGGCATCTTAGGGAGGCAGCCAATCCTTAGAGGGTTCTACTTGTTGTGTAGATCATCTGCATCTGCAAGATCATGAAAACTAAATAAGAGTTGTGTTGGAAACTATTGCATATCCCTTGGCCTCTGAAAACATCTTTGTTTAGCATAGGGGAGTTTTGGATGTCTAGTTTGGTGTTGGGAAGGTAGTTTTTTTCCAAGAGCACTTTTTTAGGAGGGGTTTCTTGCTCGATCTAGGTGGCACGAGTAAGGTAGGACACAAAGGTCCATGAAGGGGTGGTGTTGTTCAAGCTGGGTCAAGTTTTGTCTACGTCTCTAGGCCAAAGTGTAGCAAAATAAGGTGTTTTCATATCTAATGTAATCTAGAAGTGTTGGCTGATGTAAATGCTCTGATTTTAATACAAAGTGTGCTACCCACTAAGATAGTGATTTACCAATATATATATATAATCTAGGGATTTCATTTTACACAACTAAAATAAAAATTTAACCTAAATCTTAAACTATTTGACATTGCCACTTTTTTTTTTCAAATTTTATTAACTTCAAAACATAGATAAATACAAATAAAAATTAAATTAAAATAACTAAAATTATGATAATTATTAATTAAATTCTAATTCTAATCCTATTATTATTTGAATTATTATAATCCTAAAAGCATTATAATTAGGATTAGGATTAGAATTAAGAATAATACATAAAAATTATGGTTAGAACTATTCAAAAATTAAAATAAATTAAAAATAAAATATTATTAATAAAAATCACTAAAATATGATTAATAGATATAATGCTCCAAAATCTTATTCATCAAATATCTTTATTCCAAATCTTATTCTTAATATTGATTCATAGTTTTTTCTAATGTCACTCTACAATTCTTAATTGTTAGGGTTAGGGTTACAACCATAGTTATGGATAATGTTATAACCATAGTTAGGGTTAGAGATAGGTCTACGATTAGGATAATGGTTTAGAATTTATTGATAAAGTTAGGGTTAGGGTTAGGGTTAGGGTTAGGGTGTGAATTATGGTTTTGGATTAGATCATGCAAAAAAACTAATTAATAATACTAAAACACTATAATTAACAATCTGACTTACATTTCTTTTATTCACATTAATAAAACTTACATTTATTTCAAATCTTAAAAAAAAATTTACAATACTATAAAGGCAAGTATTAGCCACTATGTGGCACTTGTTTAAGATGGATAAACACCTCACTTTAATATCTTTTAAATAGATGCATTTAAGATTTAAAAAACATAAAATTGTATTTTTATTCACTTAAGAATCACTTTATTTTACTTTAAATTGTTTTATTTACTACATATTTATAAAAATTGATGTCTTTATTTTATTTCATTATAATAATGTTATTTTATTTATAAGATATTTAGAAAACTATGTGTTTTTACTTTATTTTACTATAGAGCTATTTTCTTTAGTGCACATTTTATCTATTTCAAAGTTAGAGCCTTTATATTTAAAGAATAAATGTTGGTTTTAAATTGTTTCTTTCAACTATTAATTTTAACTTTTACAATTAAGAATAGAAAGTGGCGGTTTCCTAGTTAAAAGAATGTTAGAAAATTTAGAAGAGTGAGAGAATCATGTGTGGGCTTGATGCTTGACGTTGGAGCTCAAGAGGAGGGTGGTATATTAGGATATTATCTCACTCAATGCCTTTTAGCTTTGAGTGAATTAGGATGTGAATGCACATAGTAGTATCTATTCTAGTGTGACACAATCATATACAATCTCAATAGTGCTCGATGTGTTGGCATCTTATATAGTCTAGATGGCGGATCCTCTACAACTATGGAAGTTACCTTTTAGGTCTAAAAATGTTCCTCTTAAACTAAGTTGTAAACTTGTAATTGCACTAAAATGTCCAAGGACAAGATGGTTCCTTAGACATACATGCTAACTCAAAAAACGTATTGAAGTTGATTTATTGAAGTTGATTTAACATTTATGCAGTGTGAGCCCTAAGTGTGATATGGGAGGGTGTAGCTACAATAATGGAGGTTCCAACTATGGTGACTCCATTTAAAAAACTTTTATATGATTTTCATATATGTCATTTATATTCTTACTTTCTTATATGTTATTTCTTATATCAATAAGGTCTCTTCTTCTCCAATTGTGTTCTATGATATTAATGCATTCTTATCCTCCCTAATATCCTTCTTGTGCATGCATTTATAGCAATATGTTGGTATATGGGGTTTATTTTCCTCTCCCTTTATGGAATTTTTCATATATCTTCTATTATTATTGCAATTTGAATATGTTCAAATTACATTGATTACAATATAAATATTGAAAAAAAAATGTATAAAATTGAGACTACATAGTAAAAACTAATATAGATGATAAAATCATTACTTGTAAAACCCCACAAACATGCATCATTATAATGATAAAAGTTACATTATATTTTCTATACATCAACCCACAAGAACTTGGAGTTTCCACAATCCCTTCATCTTTCTCAATAATTTATTCACATAAAAACCTCTCATGTACTCATGGTGAATATCAAAGTTTTCACCAAATAGGAAATCATGCCCCTAACCACTTTCTTGAGTCATAACAATATCAATTTCATTCAATATGAGTTTAACAAAATAAGCTAACTCCAACATCTAAATAGTTTATGCATGTGCATTTGAGCTCTAAAAAAAGGTGCATATGTTATGAATTAGTAATCATATCTCAATCCAATATTCACCCCACCATCTCCTCATCAACCAACCAAAATAATGTACATACTTTTAGATCCCACACAACTCCTAATAATGCATGGTTTCATCTTTTAATTATTCAACCTACACTAATGAAAAAAGTATAATCTTAGTTCTTCAACTATTTTTAATTAGATATCTCTTCATGTGTACATCTACTCCATCATTCTCCTTTAGATGTGACCAAATTTTAAAATATCCAAATAAGAGGTATACTCTTCTCTATAAGCCTCCTACTCAAACAAAAGAGCATGCATCCATTCTTGAATTGACTAATGTACTAACATATAACCAAATAAGATCTTGAGCTATCACAAAATATCTTTTCTAAAAATACTTGAAAAATCATTGAAAATTATACTACACAAGATATAATGAGTGTGATCAATAATCACTCATGTAGAAATGATACTCTCATAATGTCCATATTCTCTTTTGTACACACAAGGATATTTTGTATATGATGTGAATGAAAATGGCAATCTAAAATTATTTTATTATAACTAGACTTCATTTTATAGTTGCAACATGTAGTTTTCTTTTAAAAAATAATTATAGATAATAGTTCTTATCTAGAATGAATCCTTACACATCTTGAACTACTAATCTAACCATAAAGACTTATGTTTGTGTCTATCATATTTGTAAAACAAAAATCTATTTAAAATATAAAATAAAATTGGCCACATTTACTTATCTAGTAGCCAACTCACACCTAGAACCTTCACCCATGCTCTTTAATGTGTAGTATTCATTGCCTCATGTCTCTTTTTTCAACCATTTTATTTATAAAATCATGCTCTATCTTCATGAATATATGTAATAAAATTTGATACCCTCCACACTCTATCCACTTCTCATTTAAACAATTATTTTATAGTAAAGGAAACTATTAGATTTATCACATAGGAATAAATCTAACAAATCCCTAAACAAATTTGATAGTTGAACTATGCTACACATATACAACATTTTGTTAAAGTGCAATGTAGAATGAGTATAACACAATAATTTATGATACATATAAAAATCTACATGATTTTTACAACATGCAATATACACTTTAAGAGACCCATAACAAAAGGGTTTATAAAATTCACATGTTCTTTGTACAATCATGAAACTTGGATGTGCCTCAAAATATTGCTTTACAACTTAATCTAGCTACATTGTAGGAAACTTTTAGGATGAGGTGTGTTGTCTCAAATACCATTTCTAAATTTTAAAGCATATTTTACATTAGGTGATATTATAGTGGTATCATGCTAAAATCACTCAAATAAATTTCTTGTAGTATCAACTATCTTCCTATTGCATTGTTGAAGCCTACCACTAGAGGACTAAGAATTGTTTAGAAAAGAAATTTTAATGGTATTTATTTTGAAAATATTTTATAATCTATGTTAAAGTTAAGTGAAGTTCACTTCAAGGATCATTCAACTTAGTTGAAATCTTGTATACGATGGTTTTTTTTATTACTTTGAACAAGTTTGATTTTCTATCTTTATCCTTGCTACACTTTCGATTAGAATTGACTATGTTAAAAACATTTGAAATAATAGTTTTTTTATGATCATATATTATTTTTACCATAATATTTAAATTATTTCATAAGAGTGCCATTTGTACATTTTGGTATTTAGGAATTTAATGTTGACATTGTTCAATTAATTTTTTATTTGTAAAGAATTCATGAAAAATTTGAAATCTTATAGCTCAATAGTACATGTTATCTTTGTAGACACCTTAATTTGACCACTTATATTTGGTCAAATTTATCCCTTTTTGTCTAAATATCCTCTTATCCACATTAATTAAGTAATATTACCATTATTTGATTAATACCCCTAAAGTCCTCTAAATTCCTTAAGTATTTAATTAAATAATTAAATACTTTACCCTTTACCCTTTTCTTCAAAGAATTAAATGAATAATACATTTATTTAATTCCTCACATGTTCCATCGCCTATAATCTACACCTAATCCTAATCCACCTGCTTATCCCATCATTAGGGATGTGCACATTCCTAATCCATGATTGGGAGGTCTCACATCCTCCAACTTTTGCAAGTGGGCCCCTAATCCCAATTAGACACCTAAAATTCCTCTAACCCTTCATTAATTATCCTAATCTAATCCTTAGTCAACTCTTCTCATCTCCCAAGGAATTTTTAATTCCTTTTTTAATACACCCACATCCCCAAATGGAATTTAATATTCCCTTTTTCCTTAGAATTAATTTGAACCCTTGACCTCAATATCTAATCATGGCCATTCATCCATTATTCTCCCAAAAATCTATTTATCCAAAAAACTTAGCCATTTTTCATCTCTCTCACCCATTTTCATTGGAGCATCGTTATGCTGCCAAAATTTTGAGTTCGCACACAACCCATCATGCATCACAAGCACATCTACACAACAAGAGGCTTTGTACACTCGTTTGAACTCGTCACCACCCTATCTTGAGTGTTTTGCTTGTTTTTGGTCTTTTGCTTGATTTCTTGCATTTTTAGTAGATTAAAAACACTACACACATTTTTGGCACACCCGATGGGACCCACATCATGGATCTATTTGATATTTTATTGTTGTTTGCAATTTTGAAGGTTCAAATTTTAGATATAGAGGTGAATCCACTCAGACGGGTGAATCTACCTAAGGGGCAGACCTACAGTAAATATGGGCAAACACGCTCCCACCCCTTTAAAGATAAAGTGAACCCACTACCTGAACAAGAAAGTGCACACTCACCCATCAATAGAATAGGCTATCTTGCACTTGCCAAATGAAACTTGACTTGCAGAGGCATATGCGCATCCACCCTTCCATTTTAAAGTCAATTGCATGGTTGCCCTTCACCCAACAGGCGAATCTGCTCTCGCCCCTCCACAAAACAGGCGAATGTGCACTCGACCATATCAAACCTGACTTACAGAGGTGAATCTTCTCCCACCTCTTCCCATATAGATGAACCTGCTCACGCCACGGGAAAACCCACTCCCGCCTCTTTCCTTATAGGCGAATTAGCAAACAAGCAAACCTGTAACCTGAATAGGCAACTATGCAAGGTACAGAGGTGAATCCACTCCTACTCACAAAGGTGAACCTACAAGGGTGAATCTTCCACACATAGGGGTGAATCTACGTTGTCTACAGAAGGTATAAAAATCCCAATTTTTGATAGAATTTTTATAACGCTTTATAGTTTCCTTTTCAAAAAAAAATCTTCAGGGGCTTCACCCCCAGACCCCTTCCACGGGGGATCGGACAGTCCCCTTGCACCCCCCTTTTCATTGGGTTGGGTGTTCCACCCCACCTAGGCTAACAATCATCCATTTTTCATCATTTATCTTTCAATCTAATCATCTTTTTGTGCAGGTTGTCCTTGCTTGTCCAAGACCGAAGTATTAAAACTACTAATTTATCTTCTACATGATGATCGGTCGAAGACCCCTAGATTAGATTGTGTGTGTCCTTTTCATACTAGCGAGTCACACGTAGACTTAATTAAAGGTTCAATTAATCTATTTGTTGTGTTTGGGGGTGAGTTGTTGATGTCTCCACTCCCCTTGCACCTTTCAATGATCTTGGGTGATGAGAAATCACAATTCACTCTAGTCCAGTCCAATCTACCCAGAAGGTGCTAGTGCATCTAAGCTCTCCCCTTGCACTACATGCGAGCCTAGGGACCAACTAAAACATCTAATATTTCCTTCCCTTAGCGAGACCTACTTGTAATTTCATCACCTCGAGGATGATTCCAACCACGTATTACCGATGGGGTATATAAAGGGGGGAGAACAAAATTTGCACCCCAATCCATCACATCGTGTTTAGAAAAGCATCGAAGCTAGGGTGATACGTAGATAAGACGTGCAGGTTTGATTCAAGTTTCTAGTACCTCGTTGGGTCTCCCGATCCACGTTTGTGACAGGATGGTGTTCACAATTGTGCCTCACACACCCTCCTAGTGTTTCAAGGATGCATGAGATAGCCTTGTTCAACCTAGATAGACACTCATGTTTTAGTCGTGGCTTGGTGTAGTGTAGAGTATGTGCACCATACCCCAAAGTTACTCATCACATACTCCCTTGGGTTGAGATAGAAATCCTCATGGTGGACTATGATAGTCTCCAAGAGAGAGAGTGAAGGTGAGCCCGTGGCATCTGTTGATGACCCGGTACCACTAAATCTCTAGCTATTTGCCTTCGCAAGAAAGGGTGATCCAGAGAACCAACCCGATATCATGGAGTATTAACCTTGGGGTGTCCCCTCAAGGTGGTGGGTCTACATCGAGTTAGAAAACCCATAATACTAATTTTAGGCTTGTGTTGTCTAGAGTGTCTTCTTGTACAATACCATTGCTTGTTTTCAGTTTGATTCAGTCCAACCCTTTTCTTATTGTTTGTCGTGTTTTATGGCCTTTGCCATAGTTTTCCCCTTCCCTCAGTGGCAATTTTTCTTCTCACAAGGGAAAAATTGCATTGTGGACAAGCGATCTTGACTTGGAAGGGGGCGATAACGCATCTTGAGTCTGGTCTAGTCATCCTTTAAGTGAACTCACTCTTGTCAAGGGTGAATTTCCTTGTGGGTCCCTTAGTTAGGCGAGCCTGCGTCCGCCTGTTCCCTAAATAGGTGATCTTGTTGCCAGCAAGGGCGATCCCGTGTCTCATCTGAATCTCCCTCATCCATACATCTCATGGAATAGGTGAACCTGTTGTCGGTAGGGGTGATTATGTGTCTAGTTCGTACCACTCCTAACCATATAGTCCAAGACATAGGCGATTATGTTCAACTGATAAACGATCCCGTAATAGGCATTTCGGTCCTTTGTCCATACATCCATGGATATAGGCGAACCCATTTACCTGATAGGAATTTATGCTAACATTCGTACATCTCCTAGGATAGGTGAACCTGTTGTCTGTAGGGGCAATTTCATTTCTTTTTTGTATCATTCGCGTCCTCCCATTCCTTAAATGGGTGATTTTGTCCCCTGTAGAGGCGATTGTGTCATCCTGCATTTGTACTAGGTCCTTCCCTAATAGGTGATTCAACTTATTTCTTGGGTGATCTTGCCTCCCTTCCATATAGTCAGTCTGTATAGGTGATCCTGTCTTCACCAATAGGTGATCCTACTACCCACAGGGGCAATTTCGTTACCTACAAAGGTGATTATGCTCTATTCTTGGGAAAATCTGCTTCCCATCCAAAATCTAGAGAGTCAACCCTTCATGTCACGATTAGCCTATATCTTCCTTAGTCCAAAATCATAATCCAATCATTTTTCCTTTGCATATCCATCCTCAAATGATCACTTTCGTCTCATTCACTACCAATAATCTATCCTTCATCAATCCAATAGTCATCCTCATATTTTTGGCTACGTCCTTGGATTTAGGATTCTATCCCATCATATCTTCCAATCATCCTAATCTGAGCTACAATCCAATCCTAATATGAGCTTAAATCAAATCCCAAGCTGAGCTTAATTCACATCCAGATTTGAGCTTTAGTCCATCCACATCCAAGATCTTTTGATATCGAAACAAATCTTAAGATCCCTTCTTTCATGTTCTTCTAATCCATTCTATTTATCTTTTCATCATCTTTTCATTTCTTCTAATCATCTATTCCCATATTTTCAATCCATATCCATCCAATCCAACATCATGAATCCTTATCCTCCTCCTGTACAACCAAAAATAGTAGTCAAGGGAAATCCCAATTATGCTAATGATGATAATGAAAGTCTTGTTGATCAAGATGAGTATGATATAGACCCCCTTGATGCTATCATTTCTAGTAATCTTTCCCAAACCATCATCCAAAATCTAATCACTCATCCAAGCCATCCCATCACACCTTCATCCACACCTAATAGCAATCCTCATGCTACCTTTGACAAGGGATATCCAGTATCTTGCCCATCCACATATTCATCATATCCTTCATCTACATCTCTCCCTTATCCACCGGATACATCCTCTTATCCTAATCCACCATCCCAATCCTCCTATCTCAATCCACCATACCAATATTCCTATCTTAATTCCCCATCCACTTTCTCTAACATCAATCCATCATCCACATATTGCTATCCTAATCCTCCATCCATGTCCTCCTATACTAATCCACTGCCCACATCCTCTTGTCCTAATCCACCATCCCAATCCTCCTATCTTAATCCACCATCCCAATATTCCTATCTTAATTCCCCATCCACTTTCTCTAACATTAATCCACCATCCACATATTTATATCCTAATCCTCCATCTATGTCCTCCTATACTAATCCACCACCGACATCCTCTTGCCCTAATCCACCATCCAAATCTTCCCACCTTAATCCTCCATCCCAATATTCCTATATTAATTCCCCATCAACATTCTCCACCATATATATCCTCCTATATCACTCCATTTTCCATTCCATCATTCCTAATCCTCCACCTACTCCTAGTCCTCCATCCAATCCCATCCCTTCATCTAATCTTAGTCCTCCACTCATTCATAATCCTTCATCTACTCCCACCACACCATCTAAGCCTACAATAAGCAAGTGCCTCATTCCAGATGTCATCCAAGGACTTATGACAATGAAGATATCCCCAAATCCACATCCTGATGTCATGGAGCCATGCCACCCCACTCCACCATGTACAATCACTAGTGATGAGGCCCTTCTCCATCCCACACCTATCATTACTATTACCACTCCTAACATCATCCAAACCATTGAAATCGTCCAACCCATTGAATCCATTGAATCCCCATCTTCTACTCCTAAAGCTTCCAAAACCATCAAAGACACCCAAATCCAATCCATTCCCCCTAGTCCTGGTATCACCAAAATCCACTCCCTTGAACTTCATGAATCCTCCATCTTTTTGTCTCCTCCATTCGAGGAGTCCATCCAACATTCCTCTTCCACCACACCATCTACACCCATTGAAACTTTCCAAGAGTTTGATCCAAAGAATACCAACACATCCCCTCATCCACATCAAGATCCTACCATCTCATCCACTCCATATCAAGATCATAGCCCCTCATCCACTCCATCCCATGATTCCCTTGTCACTCAACATCCAATCACTCCATCACATGATCCCTTATCACCCATTACCACAAATCAAGATCCCCTCATATCACTTAATCCCTTATCACTCACTCCTCCAAATCCAGATGCTACCATCCCATCATCTCCATCTCATGATCCTTCATCGCCACCTCACCATACCATCCCAACACCATGTTTATATCCCCTTGGTACACTTACATTCATCCATGGTGGTTTTCTTGCAAAAGAGGAACCAAGCATATACGCCACCCATCCTCCCCCACCTAATAATGGACTCGCATCATGTTTCCAAAATAACAAGCATCCTATTATAGATCAAATGTTCAAGATCATGAACTATCAAGGAAAACATTTAGACCTTCATGAGCAAGTTATTTTAGAGACCATCCATGTCAAATAAAATCCATGTGCACAAGGTCTTGGATATGTATCTCGGGACTTACAATCCAAAAATTTTGGTACAACCTCTATGCATCTTAAGTGAGCCTCTTCCAAAAGAATAGTCGACTCTTCCCATCACTCCACCAAACCATTTGTCGCTATCCCCCCTCCTTCATCTTATCACTTCGAAACAACCATCCATTTGCCTCCTTCATCCTCTAAATCCATTTTGGGTCCTTATGTCCATCCATCCACCATCACACATCCTCCGTATACTAAGTTCATTTTGGGCCCTTATATCCCAAAATCACTTAATCCATCTCATCCTATCCATCCTCTCATCCATCCATCACCTATCACTAGCACACGTCATAAAAATCCTAACCTCATAATCCCATATCAAGATCAACAAAGGCACCCCTCCATGCATGCTATCTCACATCCTCCATCTATTCATCACCTCCAAAATCCTACCTCTATTACTTCCTTCATGTTTCCTCCAAATCATCCATCTCCTCATACCCATCCCATTGCTATTAAAAAGAACTTTGGATGCTAAGTAAAAATGCATACTGTAGATACCAAAAATTGGTCTAGGCCTACGAGTACACATTCGACATAATTTTCTATAGTCCGTCGTCTTGATTAAATAATGTTAATTATTTAATTAACCTTTCTAACACATATTTCTTCTATTAATTAAATATCCCTTTTTAATTAATTCATTAATTCATTATTAATCTTTATTCAACTTGATTAATTAAATAAATCATATTTATTTAATTATGTCCCTAACTAATTAATTATTCCCCCTTTATCATACTTTTCCAACTATAATTAAATATCTTTATTTAATTATTCATTTAACCCCCTTTATCATACTTATTCAACTATAATTAAATATCTTTATTTAATTATTCATTTAACCCCCTTTTATCTATAATTATTTATATTATCCTTTTCAAAAGTCAATTAAATAGATTATCTTTATTTATTTAATTAAAGTCAATTCATTTTCGAATGTTGAATTAAATTAACATTTAATTCATATTTGATTATTTATGTCACATTCCTCTACCATTCAGTTATCTAATTCATTCACTCACCTTCTAACTCGAGATCTATTTTTAGTTCTCCAGTTATCTGTGAATTCAACACTAGTTTATCTCTACGAGAAGACTCTCCGTCACAACTAGTCGATTAACTAGTTCCAACTCATATGCATGATCTATTTTATTAATTAAATATCTTTATTTAATTAATTAACTCTTGTTTGCATTCGAATGCATTAGTCTTCGAGTTCCAACTTTGGCTTTTGCATACAAAGTCTATTTCTTCTATTTTTGGAGATTAAGATCTTGAACTCGTGTTATAACTCACATTCTAACTTAGTCTCTATCTTCAGTCTTTTTTGAACTCGCGTTCTAACTCACATCGCATGGCATTCATCAATCTCATCCATCGATCTCTCCTTCAATATGAGTCGATTGTTCGAAAACACAAAATCTATAAAATGGCCTATCATTATTATTATTCCTCCTCCCAAAATCATACACTTTTGAGAAGAGAAACTATTCTTTGATATTTTTCTTAGACAATCAACAAAACTATACTTGCATTCAAACACAGAAATCTGAGGGCAAGAATACTGAAAAGGAAAAATGGAGAAGAGAAATAGAGATAATTCGAAGGGGTGAACGCATATTCGGTGAGATCATTTTGGTTTTATTAGTTTAGTTTATTTCTTCATTCTTTGTTGTTAGATTTTAGATTATTGTTTAGATTAAGATTTAACTTTGTTAGTCTAGCTTGCAGAAAAATCTATCATTTACACATACATCCAAAAATCCACATGAATCCAAAGATCCCCATGTCCCCTCTAAAGTTGGTGGTGAACAAAAGAAAAATCAAATCCAAAATCAAAATCAAACCCATAGGCCACAAAGGCCCACCAAAGAAAAAATCAAAACCATGTGGATCCCAAAGAAAAAAGATATAGTAAATTCAACTTAAAAATCCATAACGACATCCAAATTTGCTAATCCAACAGCTAATCATATGTATCCTCCATCTCCTAAATCTATTTTATGTCCCTATATCCCAAAATTCACTATCCTAACTCCTCCATTATCCCCACATCCTCCATCCATTAATCCTCCTATCATTTCACATCCCCCACCATATATGCCAATGTTGGTCTTGAAAACATTCCCCCATCACACATCCACCCCATCATTCCATCTATGCACTTTCCAACATCCATCCATTATCCCACATATATCCCTCATCAAATCCCTTTAATCCATTCTCTTGCATGATCCATCCATCCCAATAAGGTTGTACCACATCTCATAGTCACTTTACACATGGGCTCTTATCACCTCATATGGAACATGATTCTTGAGTCCTTCATCCATCTCCTTATCACATGTCTTTGAAATCCATTTATCCAAATCCATATCATTATCCATCTCCATCCACATACTATCTAAAAAAGTAAAAAAAAATAAAAAAAACAAAAAAACAAATATATATATATATAAACAAAAATAGTAAAGAGAAATAATTCATCCAGTGGTGAAAAGTTGGAAAACAAGCACCTTGATAAGTACCATGATGAAAACCTGGAAATAGACATCATTTGTAAATCCTCCATCCAGTTTACTTCCACACTTGGGGCAACTGTATCCCCTTCACCCATCTCCTCCATCCCACCTATCTTACACATCCTACCTATCATATCCCATTTATCTCAATCCCTCCATCCTCCTTGTGATCTTGATATAGATAGGGGAAAACATATATACATGCTTTGGACACCTCTTAGCATACATTCCCCTCATCCATACACTATCCTATTCCTTATCCTCTCCATCTATCTTCCTTTTCCACCTGTCATGCTACCATCAATCTCCCTTCCTTATCCATGCATCTTATCCATATCCATCTCACTCCCTTATTTTCCCATACTTATATCTTCCATCCATCTTGTCTCATCATACATGACATATCTAGAGCGAGGCATCTCCTTCTTTGTAACATAGTCCTTGGAGACATCATTCATCGATCCTATCATCCCTTCCATCTCCCCATCCTTATCTTCCCATCTAGCCATCCAAAAAATCCCTTCATCTCCCCATCCTTATCTCCCTACCCATCCAAGAGAAAATCCTTTTCATCTCCCCATCCTTATCTTCCTATCCATTCATTGCTATCCTCATCCCATCTCTAATCCCTTGTCATTGATATCTAGCTATAGGCTTCCCCCATGCAACCCGATGCCCGCCCTCTCATTGTCATCACTCCCACCTCTTTCAAACATCTTTCCAATCTCCTCTCACTTTTCATCACTCATCTATCCATCATCCTATCCACATTTTTTCTTGTCTCATCATATTGGCTCCATCATTGTATCTACTTATCATGGTCATCTCATCATCTCTTATCCATTGTACATCATTGGTAGTTTGTCGAAATACGTTACCTATGTGCTTTCACATAGGCAAGGCTAATCATTTGGTCATCCCCCGAGGCATTTTTCCATCATGTCTTTGTCATCCACCGAGGTCTTCATTATCCTCTTTCCGCTTTTATCCATGGTTAGTCATCAATCTTTTGTTGAACTACGAGGTCTTTGTGCTTCCACGTAGGAAATTCCATCAATCGATGAGCCCCCGAGACCCTAGGTATGTCCTTAGGGTGTGTCTTGGAGTTGTGTCATGTTGTCAAATGTGTCCCTATCCAGCTGGTTCCTAAAAACAAAATCCATTAGTATCATCTAGTTCAACCAGTTTCAAGTATCCCGAGTCACATCAATCACCTAATCTATCCTCCATCCTTGGTCTTAGCAGGATGTCTCCTTCCTCAAATTATACTGCATCAATCCCATCAACCTCTTGGTCCTATGAAAAATGATATTTAAATTTTATTGTGATATTTTGATGCTTTTGGCTTTTTTTTTACCCTTTGAGCTTCCTATTATACCTTGTCAAGGTCGCCACGATCCATCATATCATGGTGCGATTTGACTGGTAAACATAGGGGCATATCTTGATTTCCATGCGATCTTGTCTTCCTAGTTGTCCCGCATAGTACCCACCAAGATCCTTGGGGTCTTGTGTTATGCTGGGACATCCTTTGTGTTTGTGGTTTTCCAACATTGGCCCTACCAAAGCCCCCTATGACTTTGAGATGTTGGACTAACCTTTTTTTTGTTGTGTATGTCCTATACATGTGATATGAAGTCACCTTGGTTCCTCATACCTTGGTGCATGTAGTATCTCATGCTATATCAAATTTAGTGCTCACTACATGACAGTTTTGATATGACACTCTTAATCCATTCATCCTTTATCACCCACCCTCATCTATCTATCTTATCTATTTTCATCTCCCCATGTCCTATCATCATCTCTTTACTATTCTCAGGATAATATAGATATATTATTCTAAGCATATTTTCTACCATCATCTTCATTTGTTTCAACCATCTCACATCTCCATCCAATCCTAATCCATTCAATCTAGCACAAATCATCTAATCACATCCTTGGTCTTGTTCTCATCCTTTCTAAAATCCTTGATCCAATCATCCTCATCATCATCTTCATTGGGATGTCTCCTTCCCTATCCTTTTATATTGTTATGGGATGTATCCTTCCCTCATCAACAACGATTCATCATCATCATCAGGATGTATCCTTCCCTATCCTTTGTGTTATTTTGGGATGTATCCTTCCCTCTTCAACAACACTCTCATCATCATCATTGGGATGTATCCTTCCCTATCCTTTTGCATTGTCTTGGGATATATCATTCCCTCATCAACAACACTCCATCCATCATCAATCCATTTTGGCTTGTAGCTTGACTGGGGCAACATCACCTTTCTCCTTAAATCTATTTGTGCTTTATTTTATCTCTTTATCTTACCATCCTCTATCATATCCATCACTTTGCATCATCTTCCTCATATACCCTTCCATCATCTCATCCATTTCGAGAGCAGACCTATGTTCTCTTGAAACTTCATGTCCTCTCGAGGGAGCATCCTCACCCATCTTCATCATCACACCTATCATTTTTCTTCTTAGTCACTCCTTTGAATGGCTGGGGCATCTTCCATAATCTAACCATCTTCTTCCTAGTGCTATCTTTTAATCTTCTTTGAAATGATGTTGCTTCATAACACCATCTCAAAGAGGGGCAAAATATAGACATCTAAATTTGACCATTATATTTGTCAAATTTATCCCTTTTCATCTAAATATCCTCTTATCCACATTAATTAAGTAATATTACCATTATTTAATTAATACCCCTAAAGCCCTCTAAATTTCTAAGGTATTTAATTAAATAATTAAATACTTTACCCTTTACCCTTTTCCCCAAAGAATTAAATGAATAATACATTTATTTAATTCCTCACATGTCCCATCCCCCATAATCTACACCTAATCCTAATCCACCCGCTAATCCCATCATTAGGGACGTGCACATTCCTAATCCATGATTAGGAGATGTCACATCCTCCAAATTTTGCAAGTAGGCCCCTAATACCAATTAGCCACCTAACATTCCTCTAACCCTTCATTAATTATCCTAATCTAATCCTTAGTCAACTCTTCTCATCTCCCTAGGAATTTTTAATTCCTTTTCTAATCCACCCACATCCCCAAATGGAATTTAATATTCCCTTTTGCCTTAGAATTAATCTGAATCCTTGATCTCAAGATCTAATCCTGGCCATTCATCCATTATCCTCCTAAAAATCTATTTATCCAAAAGACTACCATTTTTCATCTCTCTCACACCCATTTTCATTGGAGCATCGTTATGCTACCAAAATTTTGAGTGAGCACACAACCCATCATGCATCGCGGGCACATCTACACAACATGAGGCTTTTTATGCTAGTTTGAACTCCTCATCGCCCTATCTTGAGTGTTTTTCTTTTTTTTGGTCTTTTGCTTGATTTCTTGCATTTTTAGTAGTTTAAAAACACTACACGCATTTTTGGCATGCCCAGTGGGACCCACGTCACGGGTCCATTTGATATTTCTAGCACACCTAGTGAGACAAGCACTAGTATCACATAAGAAGACACTCCAAAGAGCACAAGCCTAAAATTAGTATTATGGTTTTGCTAACTCGATGTAGGCCCACCACCTTTAGGGGACACTCCAAGGTTAATACTCCATGATACCAGGGTAGTTCTCTGGATCACCCTTTCTCATGAAGGCGGATAGCTAGAGATTCAGTGGCACAGGGTCATCAACAGACACCATGGGCTCACCTTCACTCTCTCCCTCGGAGACTATCATAGTCCACCACAAGGATTTCTATTTCAAACCAAGATAGTATATGATGAGTAACTTTGGGGTATGGTGTGCATCTCTTGCACTACACCAAGTCGTGGCTAAAACACGGGTCTCTATCTAGGTTGAACAAGTCTATCTTGTGCATCCTCGAAACACTAGGAGGGTGTGTGAGGCACAACCATGAACACCAACTCGTCACATCATCGTCTCACCTATCATTTTTCTTCCTAGTCACTCCTTTGAATGACTGGGGCATCTTCCACAATCTAACCATCTTCTTCCTAGTGCTATCTTTTAATATTCTTTTAAATGATGCTACTTTGTAACACCATCTCAAAGAGAGGCAAAATGTAGACTCCTAAATTTGACACTTATATTTGGTGAAATTTATCCCTTTTCGTTTAAATGTCCTCTTATCCATATTAATTAAGTAATATTACCATTATTTAATTAATACCCCTAAATTCCTCTAAATTCCTAAGGTATTTAATTAAGGGTAAGTGCACCAATCTGTGACACAATTTTGGCTCTTAAGATGCCACTTTTTTCTAAAATCAGCAAAATCTGATTTGACGAGGAAATGATGATATTTACGCTCAAAATTTCAAGATGCGGAAAGAACAAAAGTTGAAGTGCTCTAAGTCTAGTTTCTAAGCTACTATTTTTTTTTTGAAATTAATGAAGATTAAGGGTCTCAAAAAGGGGGGGGGCCGGGCTGGGGGGGCAAAACAGATCATGTTTTTATAAGAAAAAATAGCATAGCACCTGAGGGCTCCCCCCTTTTTGATTAACTTTTTTTTAGAATTTCAAAAATCCCAATGGTGAGAAATTAGCTAGCACCATGTAGTTTATCCTCCTTTTTTTGGATAATTTTTTTAATGAATGTATAATATTTTACGAATTTTCAAAGTGGACACATCCTGAAAAACTGAAATTTGAGCGTGCTCCCCCCCAATTTTTTTGCAAACTAATCGAATATTGATTTTATTTTTTTTCATCATGTGTAGAATGGAGTCTAGTTTCAAAAAATTTAGTTTGTTTCACGTTTCGATGAACGTGTAAAAATCTATCCTAAACCTAGCACATGTTGGTTTTTGACCAAAAACAAAGGTATTTACAATAGAAGCCATGGATCAAAACCTTAACTAAATCAAAATGAAAAAAGAATAATATATTTAGATAGCTAAGAGAGAGGTTAACATTATCACGGTTTTTTTATAAACTTGCATTGAAATACGTGCAAATGAGATGGGGAGCACGGAGGAAAATATGAGAAAATTTGGCAAATCCTGTTAAATAACATGTCCAAAGTAGGCCATTTGGCGAGCACCAAATGGCCTACTTTGTACAAAACTAGAATTTCCCCTCTTTGGTGAAAAACTTTGATAATGCTTAGAGTGCACAGTTTATGATCGTACATGGATAGTTGAGGTTTTACCTTTCATACCTTCTCTAACTCGTTACCATAACTGGATAACTCTTTATCCCTTTGAAGTATCTATCTCTCAGGTCTCACTCCCTCCCACACAACCTAGACTACTCTCTCAGTCCAATCCCCTTTGTTAGGTCTCTTTCCCTCCCACATAGGTACCTAAATAAATCTATCTCACTCCAACCCCCTTTCTCACTCTCCCTCTCTCTCTCCCTCTTTGGTCTTTTTATCTCTCTCACTCCATCTGCCTCTCTTAGGTTGTTATATTTCTCTCTTTGTCTCTCTCTCTCTCAAGTCTCTCCCTCTTACCCCCTCAACCTCTCTTAGATTTGTCACTCACTCACTCCCTCTATCTCTCTCCCATTACCTCTCTCTCACTCACTCTATCTCTCTCCCTCTCTATCTCTCACTCTCACTCAGGTATCTCCATCCCCCCTCTCTCTCACTCTCTCCCACTCTTATCCCTCTCTCTCAGGTCTCTCCCTCCCACACCCTCTCCCTCTCTCTCTCTCTCAAGTATCTATGTCCTACCCCCTCTCCCTCTCTCTCTTTGTCAAGTCTCCCCCTCCTACCCCATCCCCCTCTCATAGTCACTTGCTTTATCTCTCTTCCACTCCTTCCCTATCTCACTCCCTCTATCTGTCTCTGTCTACCTCTCTATCACTCTCAAGTATCTCCCTCCCACCACCTCTCCCTCTCTCTCTCATGCCCTCTATCTCTCTCCCAATATCTCTCCCTCTCTCTCTCTCAAGTCTCTCCCTCCCACCCACTCTCCCTCCCTCTTTGTCTCTCAAGTCTCTCCCTTCTATCCCCTCTCCCTCTTTCAAGCCTCTCTTTGTCTCTCTCACTCACTCCATCTATCTCTCTCCCACATCCTCTCTCTCTCTCTCACTCCCTCTATCTTTCTCCCTCTCTCTCTCCCTCTCTCAGATATCTCCCTCCCACTCTCTCTCTCTCCCTCTATCTCATGTATCTCCCCCCACCCCCTCCATCTCTCTCGAATCCCTCTATCCCGAGTACTCCCTCTCCATCCCACCCCCTCTCCATCTCTCAAGTCTCTCTCTCTCACACTCCTTGTATCTCTCCCATCCCTCTATCTCTCACTCCCTCTCTCTCCTACTCTCTTAGGTATCTCCTTCCCACCCCCTATCTCCCACTTTTTCTCCCTCTCCTTCTCTCTTAGGTGTCTCCCTCCCAACCTCTCTCCCTCTCCCTCTCTCTTAGGTTTCTCTCTCCCACTCCCTCTCCCTCCCTCTCTCTCACTCTCTCTTTGTCTCTATGTCTCTCCCTCTCTCTCTCTCTCTCCCACTCCCTCTCTCTCTCTCCCACTTTGTCTCTCTCCCTCTCTCTCTCACTCCCTCTATCTCTCTCCCTCTCTCTAATGTCTCTCCTTCCTACCCTATCTCCCTCTTTCTTTGTCTCAAGTATCTTCATCCTACCCCATCTTCCTCTCTCTCTTTGTCAAGTCTCCCCCTCCTACACCCTCTCCCTCTCATAGTGACTCCCTGCCTCTCTCACTCCCTCTCTCTCTATTCCTATCCCTCTCTCTCAAGCATGTCCCTCCCACCACCTCTCCCTCTCTCTCTCTCAAGTAGAGGGTTTAGGGATTAAGGGTTAAGGGTTGAGGGTTGAGGGTTGAGGGTTGAGGATTGAGGGATTAAGAGGGTATGGGGGTTAAGGGTTGAGGGATTAAGAGGGATTAGAGTTTAAGGGTTGAGGATTGAGGGATTAAGAGTGTATGGGGGTTGATGGATTAGGGTTTAAGGGTTAAGGGTTGAGAGTTGAGGGATTAAGATGGTATAGGAGTTAAGGGATTAGGGTTTAAGGATTGAGGGTTGAGGGTTGAGGGATTAGGGTTTAAGGGTTGAGGGTTGATGGATTAAGAGGGTATAGGGGTTGAGGGATTAGGGTTTAAGGGTTGAG